>JARKIB010000168.1:0-275727 GCA_029378385.1 Mycena metata | reverse complement strand
CTCCCTGGCGAAGAGAAAGCCGCAATCGCAAAACGAGCGAAGGACGAGGCGGCCAAGGCGAAAGCGGCATACGATGCCGCGCTGAAAGCCCCACCGTCCAATAAACTGGCAGATCGTCAAAGGTATGGTGTTTAATCCACGATGCCAATATTCACACTGAAAAATAAATGGATTCAGATGCATGGACGCATTGCCCGACTTTCTGGAGCCTATCCTCCGCGGAATCCAGGAACATACCGGCCTGCATGCCATGGTCGTGTTTGGTGGACCCATGCCGAAGTTTGACGGCGAGTTGAGAACCTTGAGGTGCGTATGGACTGATACAGGCGAGGCAAGCACTGATATTCATTCGTGTTCAGTCTCGCCTGTGGCCGCAATAGAGCAGCGGCGCCAGTGCACTGCACCAGTTGGGAGAAGCAGCGTTTCAATCAGCATGTCATCAAGTTCATGACGGATTACTTAGCGACGGCGTTTGGTATGTCTTACGGTTCGTCTGACTACAGGATCTGTGCTGATGCTTTGTGCTAGATGCTTCCGATTGCCAGGCGGCGGCGCTGACTGACCCGGGCCTCGACAACGCAAAATATACAATCGATGACGATGACGACGGATTGGACGAAGTGCTTCCACCGTCTGACGACGAGTCGGACGTCAGCAGCAGCGATGAAGACGACGACGTCGACGAGGATCCGCGACCACTGAAGAAGCGCAAAACCGCTAAGAAAGCGCCGCGATCCACCGCCAAAGAACCAGTCCGACCACCCCCCGCTGCTGACTCCCCAACGCCCGAGGAACGTCCCGAATCCCCCCCCCATGAATCTCTCGACGACGTCCCCTACGAAGAGTTGTCATATATGCAACAACGCGACCGAAACATCAAGAAAAACAAATTGCTACTCGCTACGCTCATCGACAAACAGGCCCTATCCGGCTTAATCCACAAACCAGCTCCTGCTCCCGAGCGGCCTCGCCCTCGTCCGCGCCCGAAAGGCACTTCCCTCCACGCGCCGCCTCGAAGGTCCAGTCGGTTTGCAGCCGGCACCATGGAGGGTGGGCCGTCAATGCAGAGTGCCGGCAGCAGCGACGGCGGCGCGCGCGGCGGTGTCGATGGCGTAGGACGCGGCGGTGGGCAAGGCGAGCAGCAGGACGTGGAGATGGGCGATATGGGCGGCGGTGACGGGGAAGGTGGCAAGGGTGATGAAGGTCCAAACGCAGAGGGGGGAGGAGAGGTTAACGACGAGGAGGAACACCTTGGCCGGCCGCTGAGCCGCGCGCCCTCTTCGCCTGCACCATCGCCCCCACGCACGGAAGAAGCCAATACGGATGAAGACGGGGCCATGGACATTGACCGGTCAGACGTGGAAAACATGTCGTTCGACGACGAGCGCTTTGACAGCGGCGACGACGACGACGAGGACGCCTTCGAAGATGACGACAACGAACGCCCATTCGACGACACCTACCCTTTTGGCGCGCCACCCTACGACAAGGAACGCGCAATCGACAACACCCACACCTTTGGCGCGCCACACACTTCACCCCGCACGTCAACAGGAGCGGCAGGCACTATCTTCCCCACGGCTCCCGCCCCACCGCTGGCGCAAACTTCGCCGCACACGGTATTACCTCCCGCCGGGACTCCCGCACTCCACGTGTCACCCACGGCCCCCGCCCCACCGCTGGCGCCAACCTCGCCGCGCACGGTATTATCTCCCGCCCCTGCCCCACCGCTGGCGCCAACTTCACCGCGCACGGTATTATCTCCCGCCGGGACTCCCGCACTCCCCGTGTCACCCACGGCCCCTACCCCACCGCTGGCGCCAACTTCGCCGCGCCCGTTATCCGCGCCCACTTCGCCGCGCGCGGTTGCGGTATCGGCTCCACCTCCACCACCCACTTGCCCGCCGCAAGCAGCGTCATGGTTCGTCTACACCCATGAGCAAATGACGCAACACCACCTTGGGCCACACTTCAACGGTCTCCTGGCAGCGTGGATCCGGATCGAAGCAGCTTCTCGCTTTGAGCATTCGTCGGGCGCAATCACGAAGAAAATGCGACCAGAGCAGGTCAACCGCTGGATTCAGTGCGGACGGGGACAGCGGGGGAACCCCGACACGAGCGTACCGAATCCAGCGCAGTACAAACGTCAATGGTGGGCTTGGTGGAATAGTTTGCAGCCTGCGTGGCGCGGCAAAGATGCCGATGGTGATTGGTCCGTCGCGGGGGCATACGGGAAGGAGTGGGATGGGTTGTTGTTTTGGGGACAGAATGGGATTCTGAGCGTGGTCGCCGCGTTGTATTTCTGGGGATGCGCCGTTCAAGAGGACGAGGAATGCCTGCGGGCGTGGGAGCGTGCAGTAAACGACGTCTCGTGGATTTGTGAGGGCCTTGCGCTATTCCATGAAAGCTTCAAGAAAAAAGGATTCTAAAGGCTTATTACAATGTACCTTCAATACTTCGTCAATTTTATTGAGTTTTCGTTTCACTGTGAATTTTTCTTCGCTTGGGGGACTTCGTCGACTTTGCAGAATCCTCGAAGTCCAGCGCGTCACGTGACGCCACGACGCGATTTCGACGATCATAACAAACGCAAACAATAGAGGAAAATCGTGCAGGAAGGCGAACGCTAGCCCGGTAAATTCTGTTACGCCACTGGTAGATCTATCTGATGTGAACTGGTCGAGTGGGAGCGCGTTTAATCCACATTACCCACGGGAACCGTGTCTTTTTTCACGAATTGAGGAATGATTCGCGTGTATCCGCGTATCCGCATAAGACAGTGGTGGAAAGACCCAGAGGGACCCTTTCAGTAGGGGTTGTGAGACCTTTGGAAACAAAAGCTACACCCCCCCAAAGGAAAACCCCCATTTTCTCGAGAATGCCCGCTAAAACCCATCTTTTACCAGGTAAAATAATATTTAAATGGTTTCAAAGCAGGTTCCAGGGTCCTGTGAAGCCGCAGGAACTCTTTTACGCGCATATACCTGGGTGCTGGCAGCAACCCGCTCATTTTAGGGCAAGCGGCCGCCCGGTAAAGCGCGCAGGAAGCCCGGTCAAAGTGACTTTTAGCAGTCACGTGATTGGAACAATTTCTTGCGGGCTTTTCCGAATGCCAATGCCGAACCAAGCCGGATTCATCACGGGTACCATTACAGAGACTAATTGGGATGTCCGCATTTGGACAGTAGGCATGCAAAAGTTTTTGGGCTGCATTGATGTGTGCAGCCATCATTTGATACCAATTAATGGTCCAGAAACCCGGAGGAACAAACAAGCATAACCACCCGGGCTCCGGGAGCTAAATATATGCTATTATCCTGCGCAGGCTGCCTACCCACCTGGATGGCTAGCTCCGTGGCCTTAGGAATTGGGTTTTATGGCTACACTCATTCTGTTTATTCTATATATTACAGCTAAGGCTCCATCTCGCCCCCTAGCCCCATTGTCGAGAAGAAGCCGAAAAAGAAGGAGAAGCAGCCTATTCTGCCACTGCGCCCCGCGCCCCGCGCTCCCGCTCTCCGCGCTCCCGCTCCCCGCGCTCCCGCGCCCCACGCTCCCCACGCCCCCGCGCAGCCGGGCCCTCCCGCACCCCCGCCTGCTGGCTCATCGAGCATGTACCCCGCGCCACCGCCACCAGCGCCTCCGCCGGGTTTTCCTCCTTACGGTTTCCCGCAGCAGCCTCAATTCGCAAATCTGTACGCGCCCGCCCCTGGCTACCACTACCCACCGGCGTTCGGCAGCTACAACCCATATCTCTTTCATCCCCCGCCCGCGCCTGCGCCCGGCTACGATATGCACCAAACATATGGCGCCGCCGCCCATGCTGCGCTTCCTGCCCCCGCTGCCCCTGCTACCCCCACTTATCCTCGCAGTGACTATCGGTCGCTCGATGAGCCCGTGGCGTCTTCGTCGCAGAGCACGATGCGTTCGGAGGCAAACACCGACAACGCTAAAAAACGCAAGCGCAGCGCGCCACAGGTCAAGCAAGAGGAACAAGAGGAGCAGGACGATAACCCTAAGAAACGCAAGCGCCCCGACGACCTCAATAGGGACGAAAACGGGAACTTCACCAAGGACGCCATGAAGAGATTGAACGATGTGGCGACTCGTTCGTTAAGCATGGTGCAAGTGTTCGTGCGCGCGCATAAAGACGATCCCCACAAGGGATTCGAGGGTAGCATCGAGGACTGTGAGATCCAAACACAGGCGGACCATAAGACTTGGTGCTGGCAGCCGGCGACACACGTCTGGTTGCGCCTGACCCCAACCCAGCATTTTGTGGCCGACGATTTTTTCAAGGACGACTATCTCAAGTGGTGCAAGAAGTACAAGCTGTCTGTTGTATGAATACCTATGTAGTTTGCTCGTATGCTGTAGTTTACGCTATTTCTCAGCTATTTCTCCTTATGCCTTTGTAGTTTCATGTATGCCACTTCAATCTCTATGCTATACAATCTATACTTCCCACTCGCTCACCATACTACCGACGTACAGGAAACACTGTTCGGGAAGGGGAGGGATGGCCATCGAAAACGAGGACGCGCGACGCGCTCGTTTCCCTGGTAGGACAGCAATGGGAAGATTGGCGAAGGCCATGGACGCGCTCGTTTTCCCTGTTGGGACAACAATAGGAAGATTGCCGAAGGGAGGGTGGCCATGGATAGCCGGGACGCACTCGTTTTCCCTGTTGGGACAGCAATGCACCCACTGGAATTCCTGTTTGCGGACACAATGGTAAGCCACCGAACCTGCGACGAGGTATTTAAGTAGCTGACGTTCCACCCAGTTTCACCATTCGCTACCTCTTCATCATGCCCGCCCGCAACCTCATCGAATGGGTTAACAGCAATCGCCGCTACGACATAAATCTCGTCAGACTCAGCCACCCAGGAAACGTCACTACCGTACGCTTCAAGAGCTCGAGAGAGAGAAGCGCTGGCACCCGCAGGACCCTTGCGAGGATTGCCACCTTCCTGTCGCACTCTTTGGGTTTGGCTCCTACGTGATCAACTGACGACGATCCTACCTCGGGCTTTTACGTCTTCCACAAAGTGTGCAAGGCTTGCTACCCCTACAACGTATTGAACGCCCGGTTCGATGCCATTCGCGACACTACTGTTGGCCCACCGGTGCGTACTTGTTTTCGATCTCATGCTGGTGCGTGTGTTGACTTCTTAGCCAGTGCACTTGTCCCCCGGGTTCGATTGCATGCGGCGATGTCCTAACGGGGTGTAAGCTTCACGTCGGTGCGTGTTTCTTCTTCTTCCTTTTACCAAACGTTCAACTCTTCTGTTCGCAGTGCCTGCCATGACGCTAGTGCCATCGGGCGCCAGCCATGGCTGGTCGCCCTTGCTCCGCCTCGAGCAAAACCAGTTGCTCAACAACCTCACCGACAAGGCCTTCTACGATTTGGAACACGCCTCCGGGCGCGAGCGGGACGCCGTCCGCGAGAGGCTCTGCACTCTCCTGTACCACAAGGCCCAATGGCTCAGTGATGTCAACTGGACTATGCCCGCTAAGCGGGAGTTGCTCTTCGGTGAGTTTCTTTCTTTTTCTCCTTTTCTAACGCTGATGTCTTGCATGTAAGTGATGCCTCCCAGCGCCGAAGAGTCCAGCGCCGCCTCCGATGATTCCGAGAAAGCCTCGAGTACGTTGCAAAACCTCCTTATACCTGTCTTCCACTAACTCATCGCCCAGTTTCTAGTTCTTCTACGTCGACGACTCTGGCTGCAGGTGTGTTGATTTCAATCTCTTAATCCCTCCCAGCGTCCAACTCATTTGTATTTTTCAGACGAGTTGCCGGCCGCTCTTCAGCTCTCATGCAAGGGACCTATCCGCCGTCCCGCCAAGATTCCGGTGAATCACCCGTACGATTATAGCAAGAAGCATCAGAAGCATCGTCAACTGTAACGACGACGATTGTGATTGTCTTCAGTAGACACAAAGGTTGTCATCGTGTATCTGTTATCTTTTGTTTGCTTTTTTATGTACTTGCTGTTGTAAATTAGTGTCTAGGAGAGTCAGTTAGGAAAATATAAAACAAAATTATTTATGTACTTGCTGTTGTAAATTAGCGTCGAAGAGAGTCAGTTAGGAAAATATAAAACAAAATTGTTCATTCAGTTTCATTCAATACATCTTTTGCTCCACCTCCATGAAAATTGCGTGGTTGGTGACAATCGCCTCTAAGCGGAGTTTGAATTTTCCGTCAGAGATTCAATCATGCCGACCTTCCGCTTTTTTCTGTTTACACTGGATTGGAATTGATTGATTGTTCGCTTAACGTCCTTGCTCCCGACCACCATGTCCGTATTGCATGGTGGTCGGGAGTGGGAGTTACGCGTCTATAAGGTTCGCCGCCGGAATGTTCTGGGGCTACCTTTACTAGACGCGTGCTCCTGGACTCATAATTACTTTTTTTCTTTCTCTCTCTCTACCTGTACAGTAGAAGCCATCATTACATAGCTAACCGTGCGTTCTGACTCTCGTAGCCTACGTAGATAGCTTGTTAATTCATATGTTGCCCATCTGTAGAGAAATATAAAGAACTTAGGCAGAACAGTCCACGCTGTAGACTATTAATGTAGAGAGCTTGAAGATATGTATATGTAGCGTATAAAATTCTACATACGAATTCTACAATTCTACATACTGTACCAACGGACGAGTGTGCGCGTCGCGTCGCGTCGTACGGCGAAAAGGGCGGTCTGCTATTGTTGGTCCAAATCGGGTAAGTGCCAAAAACTTGGAATTCAGGGGTCAAACTGACCTTCACTCTAGCCTATACTGCGTTTACTACGAACGACGACCATGAAACCACGACTTAGCAAGAAACAGAAGGCCGAGCTGCAAGCCCGCTCCGCCCTGCGCCCGGCCTTGGTTGCGGGTCCTGCGGTGCCACACCCCTTGAATCGAAATCGAAGGCGAGGCAACCAACCACTCATATTCCTCCCTCACAACCGCACCCTCGTCGAAACCCTGCTCCCGCCGCTGGTCGTCCCGGAGGATGAAAACGAGGAGGAGCAATTTCTACATTCTGATCTTCCCGACATCCCGCTTGAGGACAACGCCATTGCTCCGGAGGACGACGAAAACCAGCAGAGCGACAGCAGAGCTACAGTCCCCGAGGAAGTGTAGACGGCCGGAGCAGTCACCCGAGAAGCGCCATCGCACAATTCGCGCGACGCAAACGCAGGTGTGGATGAATGTGATGATACCCCGCCTGGTGGACGTTTTCATGGACGTGTTTTGGAGGACACGCTCCTGGGGGAAAATGAAAGCGCTGGAGGAGCTGTATCCACCTATCTGCACCTGCGGGTACCCGGGCGCGCCTCTGACGGTCGTTATCATGACTTTTACTGGTCAGTCTCGCGTACTTTGCAAAGACAGGGATCTCACTGACCCGCGCCCACCGTAGATATGGAGGATGTGACGATTATGCCTTGCATGTGCCGGCCAGCCGCTCAGCAGCTGTTGCAGCGCGGCGCGTTTGCCTGCGCCCCGGTCCGACCGGGTCTGGCCGTCGATGTCCGTCTGCTGGAATTCACGATGAAGCTTTTTGTTCGCATAGCGCTGAACAAGAGCGCCATGGTGGGTGCACTACAGCAGCATCTTGAGGCATTGGGCTTCAAACTTCCGAGCGACGTGAGTCCCAATATGTCCGGTTTCCACAACGATGTTATTGATTCAATTATAAGGACTCGATGCGCCGGCAGTTTTCTAGCTCGCTCGAGTGGTATAGCTATATGCGCCACCGGGCAGAAGCGAAGGTGGACGACGTCCTCGTGGCCACCCGCCTGTCACGCCCGCTAGAAGGGCCGCCGCAGGAAAGCCCCCCGCCTAGTCCACCTGAGACGCCCACACGCCCCTCCTTTCCTCGGGGTCGCCCACAAGGCTCTCCAGCTGCCCCAAGGTCAATCTCACCACCCGAGACGCCTCCAAGCGGGCGGCCACAGGGCTCCCCAGATGCCCCCGCGTCAACAGGCAGCTGGCGGGAAGAAAAGAAAGCGCGATGACACGCCTCCCCCGAAGAACCCATTCCCAGATCCACAGCCACGCACCCGCCCCAGCGATTACTTGCGCGAGCGCTGCCCCGGCTGTTTCGGTGGAGACTTCAAGACTTTGGACGCGTAAGTCATCTTGTGCCACCGACTTCATATCGTTCCTAGACTGATTTATTCGCAGGGCCGACGTCAAGGTGTGCGTCGACGCGTGCTTCACGCAGAAGAAACGTAAAAGCGACCCAGATCCACCAAAACACCACCCGAACACGCACTTCGTCTCGGAGGACCTGAGCCACCGGATGGAGCAGTACGTCGATGCCCTGCGCGGGACTGGGCCTGGCGACAAGAAGAAGAAGAAAGCGCGTGTGCAGGAGGTGGAGGACGAGGACGATAAGCACATCGTGGGGTCTGACGACGAGGAGGACGGCTACGAGCGGGCAGATCTTCCGCTGCCGCGCAGTGTTCTCAATTCCTGCGAAGCGTCGTTCAAGGCCGCAGACGAGAAGCGGGAGAAGGCGAGCACAAAACTGCACGACGACACCGCGCTTATGGCTCTGCTCTGTCGCCATGACCGCGTTTTGTGGATCGTCAATATGCACTCCGCTGGCGAAAAGCAGTTCTACGTCCTGCTGCTCATCGAGACATTCTTCCAGCACATCCCTCTGGGAACGTCGGTCGGTCTCCTCTACGATGTCGCCTGTCAACTGGAGCGGTCGGCGCGGAAATGGGGTTTTTTGAACCGATATCTCCATCGCCTCATCTTCGCGGTAGCTGTGTTTCACGCCTTCGGCCATGATTGGCTGTGTCAGCTTCTGTACCACCCGTGGAAGCGCAAAGGCTTTGGTTTTTCGAATGGCGAGGGCTGCGAGCGCTTCTGGCACTCGATTAGCCACCTCATCGCCCATCTCAGAATCTCCAGCGTGAGTTGTCTTTCTTCCGATCATCCTCAACCTAGCTGACCACTGTTACAAGTACCACCACCGCCTCTACACGCTCGACACCCAGGTGAAGCATGCGGACGAGGCGAACCTCTTCGGGCTCGCCGCCTGGAACAGACGCCGTGGGCTTCACTCTACGACCAAGCGATTGGAGGCGGAGGCGGTAATTGAAGAATGTGGGGTGGCGATAGAGGTGCTGAAAGAGGAGTGGGTGAAGCAGGTCGCTGCACAAACAAAACCTCTAGCACGTACGTTCAGATACACTGACTACGCTGGAAACTCCGCTGATTATACCCCAGGGCGTTCGAAAAACATGGCTCAGAAGGCTGTCGAGTCCATTCTGTCTCTTCGCGATGCGGTGGCAATTCGAAAGGATCAGCTCGCCGCCTGCGAGAAGGCTGCGTTGGAGGCGATCGATGAAGGAGACAACGACATTATCCAGGAGACAAAGGCTGCAAAGAAGACCGCCGCCGCAGAGTTGAAGAAGTTGGAGGTGCGCGTGAAGAAGAAGGAGCAGGCTCTCGGAGTGGACGAGAAGGTTCAGCTGGCCAACGTCAAGCTCAACAAATATCACGAGTTGCGCATGCGCTGCCGCACGCTGAAGCATCGTATGCGCGATCGCCTGCGAGAACGCAAGTTCGAGCTGACCCCGCTTGAGCGTTCTGCACGACGCCAGATCGCTAACGGTGCGTATTTGGTACCTTCTCTGATGCGGCGTCAACTAATTCTTTGTCTGCAGATAAAAAACTCGGTGCTCACACACGGTCCGCAATCAAGAAGCGCGAGCCTACCATTGCGAAGCTTTATGGCGAATACAACAAGACCTGCGACCAGCTAGCGAGTATGATCAAGTCTAAACGGGCCCCAAAATCGGCGGTGGCTCCCCAACGGATCGACCCCAAGACTGTCTGGCAGCTAGAGGTGGACGACGCGATCTGGCAGGATGTAGGGCTGGACGATGACCTTGACGGCGATGGGGAGAACGATGAGTGGCAGACGGAGCCCCCACTATGGCTCGCGAACGAATCTGTCCGCAAGGGCATCGTCGCGATGCTGGACTTGGAGCGTGCAGATGAGGAAGATCGGGAGCTGGCAAAGGAGCGTCGATCGTTGCAATTGTGGTTCTCAGAGGAGTGGGAGATCGTTAATGAAGCCATGGAGGCAGCTGGTGCGTCCTTTTCTTCCCCTCTTTAAACCCCTATGAGCATGCACTGACTTCGCACTCGTAGAAAACGAGGGACTACGGTACTGCATCCACCTACGACGAGAGCGCTTGCTGCGACTCTGCGCTCAGTGGCAGAGGACGATCAGTACAGACGATACCCTGCCACCTTGGGGCCCAACGACCGACGAGCTTCTCAATGTGCGTCTTGAGCAACAAACGGCGGGGCGTGGAGAGGATCGGTACAGGGGTGACGTGGAAAGCGACGAGGAGAGCGGCAACGGCAGTGACGGCGATGATGAGGACTTTGAAATGGTGGACACGTTTAATATAGCAGATGTATATAGAGGCATGTACGGGGAGGAAGAGGATACCGACGATGAGGACGAATAAATTCCCTAGATTGTTTTGTATAGACTACAATAACTACAAGTGTGAAATGAGGAGGAATTCCCTTTTTTGGACTCAGGCGTTGAGTAATTTCCATTTTTGGATTCGGGCGTTGAGTGAACTTCCATTTTTAGGATAGGGTGTTGAGTCGGCCTATTTGGGCATTTTCGCATAAGATGGAGTTTTCGGCATATGAAACTGAACCTAAGTCCCGCAGACTCGTTTTGAGACTAGAAGCACAATAATACGGGGCAGCTGGAAGGCTCCCAGAATCAAAGGTGGGAGTTGGTGGGGGGCTCCCAATAAAATGTGGGAGGCTCCCAATAAGGCTCCCAACATCAAACTGTAAGAGGATGGGAGGCTCCCAGCATTAAGTTTTGATGTCTAGGAAGCCTACCCCACTGGTTCTGGGAGCCTCCCGCATTGGGTCTGGGAGCCTCCCTAGACAAGAGTGGGAGTGGGAGGAAGCTCCCACTAATGGACCTGGGAGCCTTCCAGAATTCAACTTGGAAGTGAATGGAAGCCTTCCATAGTAGGGTTGGGAGTATACATATTTAGTAAATTAATCAGAAGTTGTAGTACTTTGTTCTTTTAGAGAAAGGAATGGAATAAGGTCTTGTTTGTGGAACATTTAAGTTGAATTCAATGACAGGCAACTAGAATTAAAGCATTCTGACCCTGCCACTTCTGGTTAAATTCTCATGACCAAGTGAAGACAACAATTTTAATTGAATCACTTCAAAGATTGTCCATAAATAAATCATTTGAGAAGCGACTGAGAGTTTACGCCATAATCAGTAAGGATGGCTTACTCTGACTGTCACAAATAGATTGAGTGCGATTAATATTGTGTGCGAGTGGAAGTCTCCCAGGGTATAGGTGGGAGCCTCCCAAAGGGATGTGGAAGGCTTCCAGTGAGCATTCCAATGAGGCTTCCAGCGACTGATCTGGGAGCCTCCCATGCACTCCCAGCACAAAGGAAGGCTCCCATGTCATCAGGCTTTGATGACGTGGGAGCCTTCCGACTGGGGTCTGGGAGTGCCTGGGAGCTCCCAAGAGTAGGGTTGGGAGGGTAAGGAAGGCACCCAGGAACAGGGTTGGAAGGCTATGGAAGCCTCCCAGAACATAGTGCTGAAGTGTATGGAAGGCCAGCCTACATAAACTGACAACAGATCAACCACAAGCCTATAGGTAAGACCTTGAGTCCTGGGTGTTACCCAGTTTTATTGCTTACACAGCACAACAGCATCTGTTATCAACGGGAATTAATTCCTCATTCATTCAAAACAAATGTCGCTGTACATAATTACATGTGTGGGTACTAGCAACCGTAGTGGTAATACGAGCAAGAGATTGGCTAAGGGGAAGTGTAGGTGCGAAAGGAGTGGCACTATGAGGGGTGGGTGGAGTGTTATACGAGAGTTATGTATGAGTCGTTGCAGAGTTTGAGATATGGAATAAAAGTTGTATCGTGTGATGCAGAGATGAGAGAGGAAGAGAAGAGAAGGGAGAAGTAAAAGGAAAAGGAAAAGGAGACATATCGGTGTTTACAGTGCGTAGTGCGGGAGGCAGCCGGTGTTGCGGACGTACCGAAGTACAGGCTTATCGTCAGCACTGGCAGAGAGGGGGTGGGCAGACCCCACTGTGAGGACAAGGGTGAGGCGTTGACGGCGGTAGGTAGCGGGGGTACATCAGGAGGTATAATACTAGTACATCTCCCGCACCACACCAGTTCAGCTCACATCCAGCTTCTCCGTAAAGTTTACCTACATCAGGGTTGGGCCTGGAGTACATCATGCTCAGCTGAAGACACTGACATTCTGCAGGTGCCTGAGGTGCGGCCGGAGCAACTTGCTTGTCACTCCCAAGAAGATGTACACATTGAGTCAGTCAGTCAGTGGAGAGCATCTCAAGCACCTGCAGTGTCTGCCACCATTCCGTGGCACGCATAAAAGATTCAATTTTGAATAACGAGAATAAACGCAGCCAGCATTGAGGCTGGGTACACATTACATTAGCTGCTGAGGTTTGCAAAGAGAACCACCACCTGCTGTTTAAATTGCATATTGTAGGCAGGCATAAGAAAGAGGTGCGCTGAACCAGACTGTGAAAATGTTAGTAGGGGCTGAGAGCAAGAACCGTAGGGTACCAAAGGAA
The DNA here is from genome assembly GCA_029378385.1 of Mycena metata. Classification (NCBI taxonomy): domain Eukaryota; kingdom Fungi; phylum Basidiomycota; class Agaricomycetes; order Agaricales; family Mycenaceae; genus Mycena; species Mycena metata. The sequence goes on along the minus strand of JARKIB010000168.1, from coordinate 263,077 downwards.
CAACATACAAGAATGTTCCATTAGCCTGAATCAAGCACCCAAGCTAACATGGGGTTCTAAAAGAATTAGATTAAATTAAGCAAGAATATTACTGTAATTATGCCCTATAAAGAGTTTTTTCCCGTTGGTGATGGCTAGGGTTATGGCTGGAAGCTCCCAAAATGATGGGTCTGATTAGCCCTCAATGGAAGCTCCCAAATCTGGGAGCTACCACCTTTTGGACCCTAGTTAGGGTAATTATCTCAAGGGTTCTATACACCCTAAAAGGGTACCTTAATTGACTGCCTGTAGTGATTCGATGGCGAGTTTAACAAACCAGAGTGGTCAGATTTACAAAATGACCCGAGCGATGCTTATAGTACAGTGATTGTTCACACTGCATCTTATAGGTGGTGGTCCAGCGTACTCTTCGCACTCTGTTTCCCAGAACTGGTGACGACGGGAGAGAAAAGGCGACATGTGAGCAACATCCATCACTATGTATGATACATTCGGCGCTAATCCTTCTCAAATTGTGTCGGAAATCTCCTAGAACCCATGGCCAATACAGTTTTCCCGTTCCAGATTTCACTCCACCTCCACTGGCACCCAGGCGGCATTCAGAGCTTCGACATTCATCATCACGATGCGAACAAACCGATCAACAAGCTTGGGGCGGTCGACTTCATGCGGAAATTCGGAGCGGGCATCGGCAACAGATTTTGTGATGGATGTTGCGAAAGATGTGTTTACCCGGAGTAGTTGAAGGACGGGCTCAACCAGATCCCAAGGGGCGTGTGGTGCCAGTTGCCCAGTGAACACAAAGATAATGGAAACGACTGGCCATTCAGCTCGATGAGAAGAGAGGATTAGAGTGTGGGGTGGAACTTGCCAATTGCAATGGAGATCCAGTCTGAGATGTCGATGATCATGCTGGACTCTCCAAACTGGAGTGGGATAAGCTGAGGACCAGGAAGACCAAGATGAGTATCACGGACGAGGGAGGTCAGGAATGGCGGCAAGGTATGGCGTGGTATATCGTACTAAAAGCGATGTCACAAAAATGTATGGGGAGATCCAAGCAACTAAACTAGCGCTCACATTCTGCGGGCGATGGCGCACGAGCGTGTCAACGAGCGGAAGGAGGTGGGGACAAGGGCAACACTCACACGCTGCGGGTGATGGTGCACGGGCGTGTCAGCGAGCGGAAGGAGGTGGGGACAAGGGTGGCACTCACACGCTGCGGGCGATGGCACACAGGCATGTCAGCGAGCGGAAGGAGGTGGGGACAGGGGCAGCACTCACGTCCTGCAGGCAATGGCGCACGGGCATGTCAGCGAGCGGAAGGAGGTGGGGACAAGGGCGGCACTCACGTACTGCGGGTGAATGGCGCACGGGCGTGTCAGCGAGCGGAAGGACGTGGGGACAAGGGCGGCACTCACGTACTGCGGGCGATGGCACACGGGCGTGTCAGCGAGTGGAAGGAGGTGGAGACAAGGGCGGCACTCACGTCCTGCGGGCGATGGCGCACGGGCGTGTTAGCGAGCGGAAGGAGGTGGCGACAAGGGCGGCACTCACGTCCTGCGGGCGATGGCGCACGGGCGTGTCAGCGAGCGGAAGGAGGGGGGGACAAGGGTGAAACTCACGTCCTGTGGGCGATGGCGCACAGCGTGTCAGCGAGCGGAAGGAGGGGGAGACAAGGGCGGCACTCACGTCCTGCGGGCGATGGCGCACGGGCGTGTTAGCGAGCGGAAGGAGGTGGCGACACAGGAAACACTCACGCGCTGCGGGCGATGGCGCACGGGCGTGTCAGCGAGCGGAAGGAGGTGGCGACAAGGGCGGCACTTACGTACTGCGTGCGATGGCGCACGGGCGTGTCAGCGAGCGGAAGGAGGTGGCAACACAGGAAACACTCACGCGCTGCGGGCGATGGCGCACGGGCGTGTCAGCGAGCGGAAGGAGGTGGCGACAAGGGCGACACTCACAGCCTGCGGGCGATGGCGCACGGGCGTGTCAGCGAGCGGAAGGAGGTGGTGACAAGGGCGGCACTCACGTCCTGCGGGCGATGGCGCACGGGCGTGTTAGCGAGCGGAAGGAGGTGGCGACAAGGGCGGCACTCACGTCCTGCGGGCGATGGCGCACGGGCGTGTCAGCGAGCGGAAGGAGGGGGGGACAAGGGTGAAACTCACGTCCTGTGGGCGATGGCGCACAGCGTGTCAGCGAGCGGAAGGAGGTGGGGACAAGAGCAAAACTCACGTCCTGCAGGCGATGGCGCACGGGCGTGTCAGCGAGCGGAAGGCGGTGGGGACAAAGGCGGCACTCACACGCTGCGGGCGATGGCGCACGGACGTGTCAGCGAGCGGAAGGAGGTGGGGACAAGGGCGGCACTCACGTACTGCGGGTGAATGGCGCACGGGCGTGTCAGCGAGCGGAAGGACGTGGGGACAAGGGCGGCACTCACGTACTGCGGGCGATGGCACACGGGCGTGTCAGCGAGTGGAAGGACGTGGGGACAATGGCGGCACTCACCCGCTGCGGGCGATGGCGCACGGGCGTGTCAGCGAGTGGAAGGAGGTGGGGACAATGGCGGCACTCACACGCTGCGGGCGATGGCGCACGGGCGTGTCAGCAAGCGGAAAGAGGTGCTCGACTCAAAATGGAGCTTACATATCTCCACGTCGGCATGTAGCTCCTTGTATGTTTGCAAACAGTTTCGAATGCTTCATTATTACTCGAGCGCATGCGTTCCTTCCAGCTGGTCTCACTTTTATCCATCAGCACAAACTCTCCTGTAAATCAATGACTTACATCATCGCTTGCAATACTTTCGTGCATCCGACGCTGAAGGAATTATGTTGCGCCAACGCGAAAAGGTCAGACAGGGTCTTATCATGAATGACTGCATATGTCCTCTCGGTCAGAGCCGCACACCCAGCCGTTGGCTCATCCAAGTCTGAAATACACATCAGCAACTACAAAAAGCAAAGCAATTACGACAAACTCTGGAGCTGGACAATCTGGTCTGGAGGGTAACTTGTCCCTCGAAGCGCTTGCAACACTGTCCTATCAAATTTCGACTGAGCAGCCTGGCGGGCCTCCTCCTCACCGTCACTTGAATCGTCCTCGCCGGACATCTCTGAATCGAGTAGTGCTTCGAACTTTGTGCAGACTGCAATGATGGGTACTATCCACAGTGAGTCGATTTTTACAGATCCGAAGAATTCAAATCACCAGGTGATTCTCGTGCATTGAAAAATGCGAGTTCAAACTCCGCGCTTGGAGCTCTTTGTTCGTCCATTGGAATGCAAAACCTACTTAAAACTGAGGTAATGCCGCCATGGGTCCAACAACACGCACCATACGGCATGTATCTGGTCCTTGATCCTTTCCGACATCGAGCGCTTGCGTAGAAAGTTCCACAAATATTCCGTGCGAAGCTGTGAATCCTTTTCATGTTCCGCTCCAGCTTCAATCCCCCGTGAGTCGTGGAAGACGAAGAGTGGATTACTCCTGAACGTTATCTCGTTCTCGATGTCGCTCATTCCGCGCTGCGGTCTATGATTAATAAAGGCCCACTGATTACAAGACGCGGCAACGGCACCTGGCGATTCGGCTCCAGTATCGACGGATCCACCTAATACGGGCTGTTGGTCATGATGCTAGAGCTCGAGGGAGAAGAGTCGCTCACTTGCTTGCCATTGGCGTCAACAATTTGCAGATCGCTGCCGTCTGAATCACACATCTTCCTTAAAATTGTCGTCTTTCCAGCATTCCGGCGGCCGATGACCAGGATACGAAAGCGGGGACTCAAGTTCTTGATTTCCTGGATTGTGCGGGGCATCGATGGGATGAGGGGGGATGACAGGATGCGCGATTAGGTGTTCCTATTTGATCCTCTCAATGGCCGCTCAACTCAAAATAGTATGATACACATCCGATAGATCCGGAATGATATCGTGGGTTCGGACAGTCAGGCGACCTCAAAAGACGGCGCCGTTCAAAGTCTCCCCGCTGGCATTAGTAGAGCCCGTCAAATGCCTCCAGTCACGGCAAGTCGGCAAGCAAGTTGCAAGGCCGTTAAGTGGCTTTGACGCTTTTTTTTCTGTCCTAAGAAAAGCCTAACACATTGATTCGCTGATATATACAAATCCTGTCTCACACGCGTTAACAACGTGTTGTAGACATGCGACCAACTACTAGATGAAGCAGTATCATTCAACGTTCCTCCTCCCTCCGTTCATGACTGAGTCTTTGGAAACCCAACTTAGCAGCCTCACCTTCAACGAGGAGCTCGACTCTACGTACGATGCTATTGTCGAATCCTGTCCAAAGTTAGTCTTGTGTTTACCGCGGGGCTCCGATCGCAGTAGGCCGTTATTATGTAATTGCGGAGTTTGAATTAGCACGTGCCCCGGCGCGCTTCTTTTCCGCAGCACCAACGACGCATTTTTCCTTCATCCCTCGCGCAGATCCTCCTCATGGATGCTCTCCCTCACGTCCAATACTGTCTGCAGGCTAGCCAACCCGAAAGAAACCCCGAACCCTTGCCCTTTATCGCTGCCTATCGAGTCCATATCGACCCTGCTTGCTAACCACCATTTCACCATGCCCAGCGGACGCCAATTTGGGTTACCAGCACACTGTTGCAACTTGCTTGCGACTTGGACCCCTCCTGGCCCCCTTGCACTGCGAGAAGCACTTGAGGAGCACCGCATACCGCAGAGAAAAAGACCTCGCTGAAATTTGGCCTCGACACTATATATGAGTTTCTCTACGTGTATAATTCCATAATCAGCACTCAGGACACGCCGAAATCGACAGGGGTGACGAGGGAACGAGTATGCGCGGGCAAGAAGGTGCGTGTACCGCACATTCACCCCACTCCCATAATTAACCCACTCTTACACCCCGATGTACCGATGCGGCTCGCTGGGTGCGGGTAGATGCGGCTCACTGGGGGCGGGGAACGTTGCCACCCTTGGCTTGAGGGAGGTAAAAGGTGCGTACTTACCTTCTGACTCTTTTTACTTCACATTCCATGGTTCTCCTGTCTCCGCCCTCCTCGTCTCCTTCCTCGTCCGTCCCGCTCTTGCACGAGGAGCCGTCTGTGTGGAGTCGACATAGCATTACTGTCGCCGTGTATGCGCCGTTTACGCCAGCGCACACAGCTGCTGTGGGCGCAGGCATCCACCTCCGCTTCGCGTGAACTCGGCGCTGCCGTCCATTCCTGAAGCGTGCCTCGTGCACTCCTCCATTGTCCTCTCCCCCTCACTCGCACATTTCCGTGTGCGGACTAGCCGTTTGCGTGCGTCACCGAATCCCTCGGATTTGGCATCGACCTTCTATCCGCGCTACGGCGTCTCGCGCTTGCCGTACCTTCATGTACATACTTATGACTTGTCATTTTGAAATACATTCGGTCCTAAACCCACAACGCGGTCTGAGTGGATGAACTTGAAAGGAGTCAAGAGCTTCCTGGCGCGAAGTAAACTCGTGAGTTAGAACCACTGAAAGCGGCTCGGAAAATGTAGCATATGTTCATCTGGGTTATTTCGCCTTGCAATGCATCGCGTTGGAATTTGCGGGCTTGAGAGGATACTTGACTCTCAGTTATTATTGTATTTATTCGGCAGGAAATTTGGGTTTGAGCATTTCAGGACTCCAAGTGCGTCGTAGCAAAGAGAGTTGGGAATCAGAACATGAACATAACTTCAACGCAGCTCGAAATGGCCTGGGGCTATAATTTTGACCAGTTACAGTGAACTCGGTTTGAACCCAACGCCGTCCAATCATTCGAACACTTTTTTGACAATTTCCTTGATGTAAATACGTGTATTGGGGCCACTGGAGTGCAGTTCACGCATTTTAGTGCTCGACGGGCTGGTAGAACGCGCGGAAGAGGCAAATCCGAGCTGAGTGATGGGGCACGTGTGAATTCAAAGTCCGCAATTACATAATAAGCGGCTACTGCGATCGGACCCGCGCGGTAATCAACAGACTTCAACAAGTGAGTTCCGAGCTTACCGTTGAAGCGTCTGTCTACGAGAGACTAGTCCAAAGTACGCCCACTGGTTGGTGGATCCGACGAACCTTGACAGACTGGCACCGTAGATTTCGCATCCTGTTGATTGGAAGAGTGTGTACTTTCAGCGAACCCCGAGCCTCTAACTTATTCTGGAACTAGTCTGGTGTCGGCAAGTCTGCACTGATCAATGCCGTCTTCGGTAGCGGAGTTGCGGTATGACATACCCATGCCTCATGAGTTGATCGATAACAAATTGCTGGACATAGATCGAGGAACACGGAATTCAACCCGGAACAGTCCCCGACATCAATCACGAATTCGTTCTGCCCAACAACCCTCGACTCGTGTTCCACGACTCTCAGGGTTTTGCGCACGGCGATGGACAAAACTTTGAAACGGTCTTGAGGTTCATCAGGGAACGAGGTGAACGACCCCAATTGGAGGACAGACTTCACGTCATTTGGTGCGACAGCTTTGGATACGGTGGCTACCTTTTGACGTTATTGTGAGGCTTTGCACGGAAATTCCAATTTACAGAGGAAGTCTTTGCCAGACGGCCGAAGAGAGGATTCTCCACTCCTCCGATTTGAAAGGTATGGATGGCGACGGTTCGACATTTGAGCTACGGACTGAATTTTATCCAGTTCCGATCGTCATCGTGTTCACTAAATTCGATAAACCCGTAAACAAAATCAAACGGAAACTGCCCAAAACGGTGGACCGAGCCAAAGTTGCACGGGACGCAGCCAAAGATAAATTCCAGAAAGACTATGCTGAATCTCTATCGACCCTTCCCGCCAGCATCCCACACGTCGAGGTCTCCAGTACACGCTCATCGCGTTCTTTGGTTTTGACTCGCTCATAATATCTTTAGAGCATATCGACTTCAAAGACACATTGGACCGACTCGTTGATCTTACCGAAAAGGAGGTCAAAGGGGCGATGTCTTATGTTTGGGCCTCCTCGCAGTGCCCAAGTGCCGATTTAAAGATCAAAGCTTCCATCCAGTGCGTAAACTCGCTCTGTTTTGGGCCTGGCATGTTTTTAATCTCGGAGCCCCAGGATTGGAAAAAAGAGTAGGCCCATCTCCCGTCTCTGCTCTGCCTTCTCGAGTTTAGTTCGTATTTAGAATATTGGAGCGGGTTATCGAGAAGTCTGAATATCCCGGGCCGTTCTCTGAGCAAGTGGCTGGACGTTGTGTTGAGGGACCTCGTGTCGTAGGCGTTGCCCATCTCCCGGTTACGCATCTGACTATTCATCAGTTGCTGGGGGTTCGACGACCCTCAAGGTGTAAGCCTTTCCGTATAAACCATTTCGTAATATTCAGCGTTGGGCAGCTTCTCAAATGCAATCTTTTCAAGACCAAGATGACCACGCTCCAAGAGGATTTACTTGACGACGAATCGAGTACCTTCCCAAAGATGTGAGCTCCCACATAGGGCGTCAGTAACAATGCCTTAATATCACGCGGACAGCCCTCTCGGTGCAGTCGCCACTGTGGCCGGAATTGTTTCAGGTGAGCTCCGATGTTCTTTTCGATGGCGTTATTTCTTGTCGTCCAGGTGTGATCCCACCCGCCGCGCCTTTCGCAATTCCTATTGCCGCCGGTCTTGTGTTCGCCGCCTGGGTATACAAGGTTTATTTGACAACGTGCGAACCTCTCGCATCATCGCATCAGATGTTCATGAGCCGTCGCAGTCCCCAAGTCCTTCGCGGTCTGATGGGCTACATCATCGATCTCACAATTGTTATGCAAAGTCTATTCTGGCTCACCCGGGCCCGCGCCGAAGCTAAATCCAAGGCGGTAGGCGACCCGATCGCGACTGTTCCCTTGTCGAAGCGACTGGTCGAGCTCGCATACAAGGCGTACGCGACGGATGAGCACAGCAGAACCGTGCACGCAGAGATCCGTCAATTTGTCAAAAGGACGATTGCGTTGAAGCCAGAGCTCGTGCTCGGCCAAATTGTGAAGCTTATCGAGACTCAGCGGTTTCAGCCGTCCAAAGGATTTCAAAGCGAGGCGGAATCCGAGAGAGGGTCGGTTGAGGAGAGTGTCAATTGGGACACCGGGAATAGTGCGTGAGGGAGGAGAAAGAAGTTGTTTGTTTTTTTGTTAGCAGAAACCTTGATAGGTACGGTCTTATAGCCCCGCAGCACAGCTACGAAATATAGCTACCCAGTTATTCTGACCGTTGGGAACCGTGCGGAACACACGCTAGCGCGAGAAAACGCCGGGGATTAATTCACAGGGAGTCGCTTAAAAGTGGGCGGGCTGCGGGTAGCCAGAACAATCTGTCATCGGGCGAGGAGCGCTCGAACACAACGTCCATTCACTGCCGGCAATCATGATTAGGGGCTCACCATAAAGGCAAAGACGACGGGCGATCCGATACGTAGCCGAAGCCACACGTTGCTCTCTCTCAGTCAGACAAGGAATCTGCAAGTGCGCGGGAAAAATAAAAAAGAATGAAAGAGGGGCGCACCGTTCACGCTTCGTGGCCGTGATGTACATTGCGAGGTACGAGCAAATTTTTTGTAGCGTCTGTCTACGAGAGACTAGCCGTGACGGGGCTATGGGCGGAAGTCAACGAGCAATCACGGGAGGAGGACGACAGGGGAGCCAGAGGGGCGGAAGTGGCAGGGGCGTGCAAGGGGGAGGTGGATCCTGCAGAGAAAAGGAGAGTTAAAAGTTGATGCGCGAGTTTGATGCCAGACTGAACGCCAAAATATTTGGAAAATTGCGGTCTTAACGAGTAAAAACTGGAGGATTTGACGTGAGGATGCGAGGTTTCGATACAAAGAGTTGAACGAAACTTACATTGGAGTGGCGCGCAAGTTGGAAGTCGAAACTTGATGCCGGGGCTTGATCCAAAATTGAACGCCAAAATATTTGAAAAAATGTGTCGTTGAGGCGTAAAAACTGGACAATTCGACGTCAGGATACAAGGAATTGACACGATGGAAGCATTGAAGGAAGACATACGTGTATGAGTGAAGAATTTGCGTGCCGAGTTGAATTTGATGCGGCGGCTTAATGCGAGACTTGAACGTCAAACTATTTGAAGAAATGTATCGTTGATGCATAAAAACTGCAGGATCTGACGTTAGAACAAACCTGAAGCAATGGAAGCATAGAGGAAGACTTACGTTGAAGGAGAGCAAAAGTTATGCCGGCTCGCACGGCTGGATCCGAGACATTGTTTTGCGTCTGGTGGGCTCAGTTTGAGTTAGTTTGGGGTGTTAAAAACTTGAATATGTTCGTTTGAGGGGGGGCTCCCATTCGTGCTTTGGCCTCAAGGGACTAGAGTTGAACTCATGATAATCACTATCATGTTCACAAGTCTGGGAGTAAGTGTCCTGCAGCAACTTGGCAAATCTGGGTGGGGGCTGTTGGTCCTGCAGTACCTTTCTGGTGAATTAGCTCAATATTCTTGCATATCAAGGGCTTTGAACTGACAATTTCCACATTTTCAGTCCTTTATGGCTCAGTATAAGCCAGTGTTGGGTTAGATCTCAATCCGCAAACCAGGGTAAGTTTTAGCAGCATATTGAAAGATTTTGAAGGCAGAAGACCAACGGTGTATTCTCCAGATGCCCGAAAGCGAATATTTGGTTATTTCCAACCACATATTCAAGTAGCCACCAGGGAGAGTCCCGGGTTGAGTTACGGTCATTCAAAAAACCAATTACCCCCACTTGCGATCTTCAATACCCCTGCAACCCATTCAAGTTACACCATGTTCAACCTATTTAACTGCCCCTTAGTAAAGTCCATCCACTCTCTCAACAATTCTTCTAGGGACACGGGCAAGTTCGATTAAGCCCCAAAAACCATACCATCATCCACCGTTGGGTTTAATACAACTGGTATCCCATGGTTGAATATTTCTATCCGTTCAATCAACCCCACACAAACAACCCACCCGGGCCACAAAATTGAGGCATGTCAACCACAGAGGCAGATAAAACACTGAATATTCTGTGTTGAATATTTTCACGGCACTTACTCTGCCCACTCTGAGTCCATAACCGTATCTATATATTAACTTGCTCAGCGATACAGTGCCCGCGGCCAAGCCAATTTATGTGCCACACCGCGCCTGCGGCAAACAAAATTTACAGTTATGAGCTGGAGTACGCTACCAGTGACCGCACGGGAGACACACCACCACCGCACCTGCGGCTTGAATATTCTCCACCCCACAGGTCACAGCAATGGATTGACCCTCTCACGCATGGCTCACACAAGTCCAGAGCGCGCGCGCGGCAAGAAAAATGTGATTCTAGGGTATGAACACTCTGGAGTTGAGTCCCATACGAATCCCGCCCGCGGCGGAGAAAAATTCAGCATTTTGCCGAGAGCCAACCATCAAAGTCGCATGCCTTGTTCAATTTGAACAGCGCCTGCGGCAAAATTTTTGAAGGCTTTTAGCTCTTCCAACAGCAGGATTTTCATTAGCATTGCCTCAATTTATAATTAGACAAACTCACCAACACCGCGCCCGTTTCAATACAGCAAGTCAACCGCGCGCACCTGCGGCCCGATTCTTTTGAGAGTTTCCAGGTGAAGGCACACTGGCACAAGATTGACTTTCTCGTTGGGTGGGGTGGTCACCGGTCACCCACAGCCGTTCTTTCTCTTAAGGTGTCAATTAAATTCGACCTCACGGCCACTCGACTGAAGACTGACACGTAAGTTGTCAGTCGATGAACGCGATCTTACACCGCAAAGGAGAGACCATCATGATCATGGTTCGTACCTCGTTCACGTTTAACTACGCCCGCGGCCCGAATTTTTGTGGGTTTTCTGATCTGTACTAACCAGGTTTCAGCGCAGAGCCAGTTCAAACAAGATCAGGACAGCGCCCGCGGCAAATGCGATTTTGGCGCCTGAGGGCCCGTGAGGGAACAGTTAAAAACATCCAACAACACATGTACTTGCACAGCGCCCGCGGCCCAATTTTTTCGGGTCCCTCCAGCTCTCAGGCTACGCAATTTTCGTCTTACATTGATTATTTCGAACCAACGTGTCCGCGGCCGAGAGAAATATCATATTCCCCGCGTCTCACCACTTCCCGGTTCAATTCAAAGGCCCCATCCTAAATTCGACGCGTATTGAATATTTGGAACGAACGCGCCCGCGGCAAAGAAAAATACCTTGTTCCACGTGTTTCCCTACGCGTCTCGAGCCTTCCCCCACACGTCCACCTTCGGTTCAGGCTCCAACGAGCCGGTCTTATATTTGACGCGTCAAGCTCAAGTCAACACACTGATTTCAAACCAACTCACCAAGAGAGCGCCCGCGGCAAAGAAAGAAAATGCGATTATTGGCGCTTGACAGCGTGAAGGGCACTAAACCACGCAGGGACCCCGCGGACCGATTTTTTTGACTTACCAGCGACAAGTACGGTAATTGATCAGAGTGAGGATACGAACAGCGCCTGCGGCGAAGAAAATATTGCATGCCACGTGTCTCCCTTCAATTCAGCGCGTCTCGAGCCCAGCGAGGAACAGTCTTGGAATCGATCCGTTAATCAAGTTCAAGTCACCGCCGATTTTTATGCAAGGAGAAGGAAACAACTCCGCGGCGGAGAGAAAAATACTATTCTGGGACCTTCAGGATAGTGTAGGGAACGTATGCACCTGCACCGCGCCCGCGGCCCGATTTTTTCGAGGTTTACCCGCGATTTCCGGTTGGACGTCCTTTCTAACACGCTTCGTATCAGCTGAATCAATTTGACGCGTCCTAGTTAAATGCGACGCGTCTCGAGGAGACCTAGATCACCCGGGAACTTGGGACAGTCAGTGCATGTCTCAACGTCAATTCACGTCAACTCACTCAATTTTTAACATGAGAAACACAATGTATTCAAGTGATCGACTACGACAAGACACGGCGTACATACCCACAATCCATGGCCAAAAGTAGTACGCACCGAGGGCGCCGAGTCTAAGGGAGAAGAGAGCGCGTGAGTAAGGCTAGTGTAGATGAGGGAGAACATACTTGAAGGAGTTTTATCGCGTCGCATTCGGTGCACGCGAACGCTAGCCGGGGCGGAGCGCGATACGTAGAAGAGAAAACCAAAAAAAAGTCAGCGAGAAGTGGGCGGCGAGAACGCACCTCTATCGCCTCGCCAAGTTCATCGCCCCCACCTCAACCCCCGCATCCCTTCCCCTCGACGCCGGCGACGCCCACGCATCCCCTCCCCCTCCCGCGCTGTCAATGCGTCCACCGTCCTATGGTAATCCGCCGCTACACCCAATCATCAGCCTCCTCCACCTCTGCGCGAGCAGGATGGAGTGCGCGCGCTGCGGTTCTGTGTAGCCCCCGCACACAGCTGTTGATCGGCGCGTCGACGTCCACGCAGGCGAGTCCGCGCCGGCTACTCACAGCTGCCGCGCAGCTTCGACGTGTGCGGGGACGCGACGCAGACGGAGCACACGGATGCGCGCCGGGCGAGGGACATCCGCACTTGGCTCGGGTGGCCGGTGCGATGACGATGGAGGCGGGGGCGAGGGGGAGGAGAGTGCAGCAGCTGCGCGCCGGGATTCGAGTTGCATGTCCGCCTGCCTGATTTGGCAGCACGGCTTCGGGAGCATACGACTCGCCCATGCGTGACCAGCAGCACCCCGTCGCGGCTGGGAGGGAGGGGAGAGTAGGGAGGAAAGGGGAGGATAGGGAGGAAAGGGTATGGAGGGAGGCAGGTGGGACGCGAGGAGGACGTGGAGTCCTCGATAGTAGTCGGCTGGTCCAGCTGACGCTACGCATATCAACGGACAGCGGCAACTGCGCGGACTTGGTACCTGGTCGGTGCTCGCGTGGGGCGCGGGGGAGGGAAGTTATGAGCCCGGGTCAGAAGAAAAAAAAGCGGGGCGTACGTGGCGGCCTTGAGTCGTGGTGAACGGGGCCGAGTTGACGTTTTGCGGTGGGCTGTGAGAGTAGATGAGGCAGTGACAAGGCACGTAGATAGTAGACGTACGATGAGTGAGACACGCAGGCTCGAGATGAGTGAAGGCGGCGCTCGTGGGAGTGCGGGACAGGAGGGGGCGGAGATGCGAGGGCGGGCTGGTGTGAACGAAGGGCCAGTGCACGAAGAATGGGCGGCAGTCTGAGAAAAGAGGACAAGAGTCGAGTGGAATGAGCGACTGGCGACGTCATGGCAACGGGGATTCGCGAGAATAACCATTATTGGGGACGGGCTACGCTTTCGTCGGGAGGCCAGGGGAGAGGAGGGGCCAGGATACAGGGGTATGGACAGTGAGATCCGACATGAGGTTAGGGTTAAGAGAGAGGTCGGGCCGGAGAGAACCAAACAAGCAACCATATCGCTTGTACGCTCATTGTCTCCCACCATGCCAGTTCTCGCGTTCTGTTTCTCGACTTACCTGGTTTTCTGTTTGAGACAAATTTCTCTTTGACAGCAATATCCGAGGTTGGACTCCCTTGACTCCCATACTCTTTTGCCGCCTCAAAGCAAGGTTCTTGTTTTCTTGACCCCTGTTTTCCTGGTGACTCGGCTGGTTTTCTGTTCAAGACAATTTCAGGTCAAATCTCTGCTCAACCAGCATAATGGGACCCGATTCAACACTGTGGCACCGGGGATTCAGGCGGTCCAACCTGAACTTTGAGGACTTCCGACTTGCAAGTTCTCTGACACGGTTCTCCCATTGGCATCTTTGCGCCTTAGCTGGGGTCAAGCAAGATCCCTGTCCAATCGACTCTATTCTCGTAGACAGCAAGTGCCTTCTTTGAACTCTGTTGCCAGCACGATTTGCTCTTCACACGTCTGGTCGCGCGTACAACGACAGCAATCACGACTGGCTAAATTCAAAACACTGGTCCCGAAGTATTTAACCTCGCCCTCTCAACAGCACGCACTTTCCGATGGTTCTCTTCAGCCCCGCCTTCATGGTGTATACTCTGTGCTTCCTCCTCCTCTCCAACATCTGCACCATCATCTTTGTCCCATATCCGTCTCCGTCCGTCACCCCCTCGCGCAGAGCCATCGCCTTCATAGGCTGCTCTCTGATCACGCTGCACCACATTCTCGTGTACATGAAATTCGCACTCCAGCAAATAAAGTTGCAACGTCCCGCAGGACCTTCCCATGGCGCATACGAGCTCTCGCCCTCACTGATTTGGTGTTAACCGTGATCGAAATTGGCTGTACGTCCTTCAAACATTCTGCCTAAACGAGTTTTTGAAGCACCCTTTGTAGTTTTCGCCCGGCTGGTATCTCTTTTCTGGTACATCTTCTTCACCGAGCTGGGATTACTAGCGCTATTGCTCTCAGCGCTTTTTCGGGCTTCGACCATCATGCGAGGCAAGGACGGATTACTACGGCAACAATTTTCTTTCTTGGGCGGCTGTACATCCGTTCACCCGCCATACACTCCGTTGTCAACGCTCCTCGGCCGGTCCATTTCAAGGCCGCTAGTTCGGTACGTAAAACTAACCTTGGATCAACCTCATCCGCAGGGGAGAGGCCGCAAGCATCGTTTTCGCGAGAGCGGTCATCATCAGTCAGTCTGTCTGTGCGCCATCGCCATCCTCCTCCCGTTCATCGCTGTCGTTCGACTTCATCTGGGTGGTGCCTGCCGCAATTCGCGCAAGAGTCCATGGTAATAACGACGTTAGCTTCCCCACCGTCTCTTGGTGCGTCTGCATCGCTGCCTCAGCTTTCAGCTTCCTACTAAACGGCTAAATGGTATGAAGGCAGGCAGGCAGGGTTCCACAACATCTCATTCAACACGTCCGCTTCGAATCTTCACGTTTTTGCAAATGGAAACACCAACTCAATTCGTTTGGTACTACCACCGCGTTGCTGGTCCTCGAATGTGCGTACACTAAATAAATAAATAAATCCTTCCTCCGTCATATGCATCTGACCCTCGTTCACCCAGACCCATATCGGTGGCCGATGTTGATCCCGGCGGATATCCACTGGCTCCGGAGGATCCATACGGACGTGATAAAAACCAGAACCGACCCCGGTTCTGCGTGGAGCGAACCTCTTTGGTATGGTGACTTGGACGAAGAGGCAGGTGAGGACGCAGGCGTTATGGCCGGTATGTTTTCTCCCACTACGAGTCCATGAGACGAACGACTCGGACTAATCGCCCATTACCTCAGACATACGTCTCACTTTTCATCCCCGAAATCACCGCCCTTCCTGCAACCGTTCCCAGCCGCCACCACGCGCGGCGCGAGCCTCACCCGGCTGACGCTAGCGCTGGTGAACGAATACGGCGCCGCGACGAAGCTGCTGCAAGACACCGCAGCCGCGACCGTCCTCTCCGGCATGGCCAGCTTCGGCGGTCTTCATTCTCACTCATTCTCACTCCCTCCCCCTCGCAGCGCATATACCACCTCGCCGCGCCCTGCCTTCGCGCTCCGGCAGTCTGGTAGGACAACACGGGCTTGCATGCAACACAGCTTGGCGTATGTATCGTATCGTATCGGATCGTACTAATCTGTAATCACTCCCTCAATTGAATGCATCCTCTTCCCTCCCTTCCTCCCCTCCTGCCCTGCTCAAACTCGGATAAAATTCAATTCAAATGGACTCGGACGCGCGCTTCAATGAACGAACAACGTAGCGAGGTTGGGTGGATTCCCTGGGACGCGGTCGGGCTGTGTGAGAGGGTGTCGCCTTGATCTTGAGCTGCGTGGAATGTCCTGGTTTTGAATGCTTCTGCACAAACGAGTAGGGCTCCAACCCGTCCGTTAAACGGGACGGCCGTCGAAAAAACGGCCGTTTTTTTCGACGGGACGGGTATACCCGGCCGTCGGCGCCATGGTCGAGTTCTGGAAACGGACGGGTCCCGTCCGTCCCGGCCGTTACGGCCGTTTCAACGTCCCGTCGGTCCCGGCCGTTTTAAGCCGGGTTTAACGGGTCGTTGCACCTTCAAATTGCGACAGTGTGGTCGGTGGGGATGGTAGAAGACATGCAAAACCCACCCATTCAGAGTAGGCACACAAGATTTAGATATGCAGAAGGGTATAGGTTCCCCCACTCCGCCCACAACGACCCGGAAGTGACAGGGAAATGACGGGAATCGAGAGTCAAGACGTAATTCGCTATCACCAGTACTTGCATCCAAGGCCAGATGAACTAAGTTGGTGGGACTTTGTTGTTGAATTCATTCCCACATATTATCCTCGACATGCTGGATGATGCCGTGGATAAATCGTGACGGGTTCACCATTGCCGAGATCACCGAGAATGGTTGAAAACGCGGTACGCAGAAGTTTCAAAGCTTATTTTGCTCCATAGTACCTTATTTTCCACTGATTAATGGTCTCTACCTGTCTGAAGTGCCAAAAACAAGATATTTTGCCCTCTCTTCGGAGGAAAATACTATAGGTCCTCCCTCTGTTGCCGAGCCCGTTGTACCCGTTAAACGGACGGGAACGGGTACCCGTCAACGGTTTAACCCGTACCGTACCCGTCCCGTCCGAGAAGTGGATTCAAACCTCTGACGGACGGGTCCAAACCCGGCCGTCCCGGCCGTCAACCCGTCGAAAACGGGTACGGGTTGGAGCCCTACAAACGAGTGTGCGCGCCCGAGTCGTACCTACCGCGGCGTCGGCATCGCTTGAAGTGCTTTCCTCGAAATCAATCCCGGCGAAAACTGGAGAGGAGCACATCTTCCTCCAATTCATTTTGAGGTGGGGCTCAATCCCGGACCAACTCGCAAGAACTTTACCTTCGTGTACACCCTTCGAGGCGGACGAGGATGTTCCAAAGCCGCAACTCCCAAGTAAGGATGCAGTTGAATAAATTAAATCGACCCAACCCACTGGCCGCCTTGCGTGGTCAATACATGCTTGAGAAACTGAGGAATGCATATACAGAATACCAAATGAATGCATGCATACACGCGTATTACCTCGAGGCAAGCTTCACAATTTCTCCACAGACAATCGTACGTGTGTGTTGCGAACTACAGGCGCCGCGCGGTTGGTTAAAGTCGGAGTCTACAAGTGAAGGAGGGTCAGTATGGCGGGACGACTTGAATACGACGGAAATTCATATATAGCGTTGAGAGCTAGGAGAAACGGCGGGGAGGCGAAGGTTGACGGGCACAAGCCCCAAAGGAAGGTCGCATTCCCTCCCTCACTTACTTACTAGTATATCGTGAATCAGACTGAACCGCATCCTCGTCGGGGCGCCTGTTTCACTCCCGTTGTCTTCAGAAAGCCGCGCTGGAAAGAGGGCGAATTTCCACGACTTACCTGCTCTCCTCGAATGCGCCGCGTCTACGTCTACGTCTACATTAAAGTCCGAACCCCCTAGTACCGAAAACGGGTTGAAATCAGCGGCGTCTCAAGGTACACGAGAGAATAAGTACTCACAACTCACTCACACCTAACCCAGGGATGGGGCACGTCTAATTAACCCCTAATACAGGCTAAGTATTTGGGCGATGCATGAGGGGAAGTGCATGCTGGGTAAGTGGGACTTGTAAAGACGGGGGGGAGGAGCGTACTTAAGTGATCCTTGAGTGAATGTATGTATTGCGGAAGGGCGTATGTTCAGTATTCTGCGGTGGTTCCTTTGAAAGGAGGAATCGAAGGAATCGAACGTCAGAGGATGAAGGAGAGCTTGAAGGATAAATCGACTTGAGGGGAAATGTAATAGTCGTACCGGATGCATTGTAGATGAAACTCTCCGACGAAGTTGAATAACTCCGGGATGGATGGATGTGGTTGAGCATATGCATAATTTCCATTGGCGGACGCATGAAAGTAGTCTGAAAAGGGTTGTTGAGAAAAACACGAACCAACGAAGACTGACACAGACAGACCTGGACCTAGGTAGGTTCGCGGTTACATTGGGCGGCAAAATGAACTCGCACCTAGAGATCCAAGGAAGCTCAACAGAGACTTAGGATCATCGAATCAACAAAATTAAGGCATAATACCCAATACCTGAGCCTCAAATGAACCGAAAATAATAAACTTACGCGGCAGACGGCAAGATCAACTGCGTGGGAAGTTCCATCAAAAACATTCGGATTTACGCCGCTAAAGGCAGAACAGGTCAGTGTGAATGGTGGGAGCGGTATAAAGCAAGGAAGGGTGTGCCTTTATTGCCTTATGTGGTATTTGAGTAAAGGCGTCGACAAAAGGCGCATATATTCACCATTTTGGGACGGTTCCTCTGAAAGTCGACCTCTCCCCGCGGCAACGGCGTATTGACATACACATTCCGCCTCCTCCCCTCTGGCCTCGGCGCCCCCCCTCCAATCTCCTCTCCCTCTCCTTCTCCCCCCTCCGTCGAAAGAATGTGTGCCTCCTGCGCGTCTGCCGTGCATCTGCGACAATGCTCTCCGCGACAATGCTCTCCGCGATGGCAGAGTGGGCGGTGCAGACGGTGCGGAGACGCAGCTCGGGGTCGATGGCGTGGTCGTCGTCGTCGGTGTCGTTGTCGTCGTGTGGGAGGTGGGCGGGCGGGCGTTTGAGGGAGGACATTGAGGAGGGAAATTAAGAGGGTGTTGACAGATGTTTTGTGTTTCAGCAGGATTACTGTAGTGTTTCGACCAAGTGTTCACGTCACAGGTCACGGAGGTTTGTGAATTGAACACTTTTGTACATCGTAACACATCACAGGCCTCAAAATCGTCGGATTGGGGCGAAATTGATGCCATCAGTTGAATTTTTGCGGCCCGGATTACCATTTAAGGCAAATTCCCACACTGTGAACACCTGGTTTTCTGAACACTTGAGGTCACACGTCACAACCTGTGAACAGTTGGTCGAAACACTACAGTACGCGGATGCCGCCATCAGCAACACCCGCAGAAACTGATCCACAGGGGGCGGCGACTCAACTGCCGCCGCTTTCCAATCCACCTCACGCTACCTGCTCAATCAACCGACGCCTCCTCCTCCTCATCTTTTCTTCGGCTTGTGTGTCGCGACCCTTGGGGCGATGCGAGGCGATACTTGGCTTCTTGGCTTCAACTCGACTCCATTCAATTGAACCTGACCTTGGCAATCAATGATTCAAACTCAATTAGAAGGCATCTTGGCTCTACTGCGGCGCTAGTGTTTTCTTCGCGCGACGGTACTTCGTTCAAGTTACGCCTTCGGGCTTGAGTGCTTGCTGGGCCCACAATTCTCCAACAATCAGTGCCAACCCAACGAGATATGCTCACGCGGCCAGTAAAAGAGTGCGTATCCCGAGGCATTGAATCATAATGTAGGTAGAAGTTGACTGCCAAGATCGAACATTGGACGTTGAACACCGGGGGTGACGGGATTCGAGCTGGGTTGAACGTGTTGAATGGAAGGTGCAGTGTCAGCGACAGCGCTTAGCTCAGCCTGATCGCCGGAGCCATCACGACCCGAGGTCGTCCCGGCAGGGTATTGAGAGGGAGTCCGTCATCGCATCGAGTAGCGCATGACCTTCCACCAAGGATCCACACAAGGTGAAGTTGAACCGTGAGAAGAACCCGCGACGAGTGTGACAACATGTCACCAAGACCGGGGTCTGGACCCCCGGGGTTCGAATATCGAGGTTCACCAGCACAGGGGAATAGGATCCAGGGTAGGGATGTCCGATGAGATAGTGTCGGACATAACTCGACTTCCGAGCGAGCGGTACCAGCGTTATCGCGAGCGTTGGAGATCATAGTGGTTCTATCCTCCGCGAGGACGCAGACCGATAACCACCTACGAGAGCTCCTGCTGATAACCGATGTCGAAGCGCTGACCAAGGAGTCGAGGATAGGAGACCGGGGTTTGCCGACGACGAGCACAAGGAGGCAGAACCCGAGTCAACGAGAAAAGACTGAAGCCAGACAAGCTTAGTCACACATAAGTCCAGAACAGGCCAGTCTAAGGCCGGAATATAGACGAGGTAGAATCTACTGTACAGGAGATTCTACTATTACTTATATACTGTATTGTAAAGGGGTCCGATCATAGGAACAACTGTTGCCCTGACACCAAGGGGTAATTCAGGGCCTTTGAGCATAAAGGAGTGTGCCAAGGCGACACCAAGGGGTTGATACCTGTCGCCTATGATCGATGTGTTGCCAACGGAAAGGAGTCGATCATTGCATATGGTCCTGTTGTCGGACGCAAAGGAGTGTTGTCTGACCCGGAGGAGACCCTAAGTCGAACCCCGGGCAGACCCGAATGTCAAACCCCGGACCTAACCGTTCGTCCTCGGGGTGTCGTGATAATGCAAACCTTGACCGCCTGTGGCAACGCGAGGATTATACTGTCATGTTGAAGTCGATGTTGAGAGGTATATCCTGAGCGGGAGCGAAGGATGATTTGCTGAAGTTCGAAGTTGAAATGAAAAGGCAGCTCGCGCCGAAGGGTGCCGAGTGATCCGTGCCTGATCATGACATGCAGTTGCGGTGACGAAGACAAGTGGAGTGCGGGAAAATGAATTCGACGCGTTAACCTCGAATATACAGTCAGTTTATAGCCGTCAAACTTCCTCCGTCAACCCATCCGCGCAAGCAAACCCCACTCATGCCCATCACCCTCCTTCCTTTTTTATTTTTTATTTTTTAATTTTAATTTTAATTTTTATTGGTGGTACGTACGACAGGCACAATTAACATTGGTTAGCTTGCAAGCCGCGTAAAGAACAGAGGCCCTGAGGCCTCCGGGAAGGATTGATGAAAATACACCGCCCAGGGAAATGCGCAAGCGCACGAGGCGGGGTGCCACAGTATGGGGATCTAAACCATTGGTTCCTCCCTCGGCGCTCAGAGGGCAAAGACGGGGGGTGCGACGATTGTTGTTCAGTACCCACTAAAACCCTGGGTTCTCTGATCCAATTTCCCGGCAGCTTGTCCTCCTCCATTAGCGTCAATCTCCAGGTTTGGAGGACGAGAGAAATATTAATGGAGTTCTGTTTACCAAACTTGGCGTAGTTCGTGAGGGCGCGGTCGAATTTGAGGTGCATGTTGATGGCGTATAGCCATTTGTTGTGGACTTTGTGCCCGGGCATTTATGCCCCTGCTCTGTTTATTATGCACTCATTTCGAATTTTCCATATCATGAAGAGTGACTCAGAAATGAGAATACGGTACAACCGAGATGTCCCAGGTAAAGGTCGTTTATTTTCGTCGGAGAAGGTGGTGAGACCGCAGCCCAGTATGCTTCCCAGCGATAGGATGGGCCAGGATGGATGCTTTTTTAGCCAGAGGGTTTCGGCCAGGCTCCAGACTTCGTGCTGTTCAGGCTGCTGACTCGGGGATGTGTTTCCAAAATGACCCGATGTAGTGTGCGGAATGCATGGACTTCCACAGAAAATTGCGGACTTGCCGGGTGAAGTCCTTGTGCCGGATACTTGCCCATATTTCCGGCCCTGTTGGCAGTTTGCCGGCTGGAATTTTGATCGCGGCTTGCACTTGTTTGACATTATTTTCTGATGCCGGTTTCGATCAGGAATGACAACTGCTGAACTGCTCACTCTTCGAATTCGCCAACTTTTGAAGCATGATCACAACATTAAACAGGCTACAGATACAGTCACGGCGGAAATATAGTCCTCATCCAAATCGGGTAATTCCCATCATTCTCAATTCTCTGTCAGCTCCCATAGCAAATAGTACTACTTTTAGGGCACGGTTTTGTTCTAGGGCTCTAGCAAAGGTCCAGTCAATTTTCAGAGCATTTGAATCAGAGAAACAGCTTCAAATAGTGCTTGATGTGGAACATCAAAACATACCGAAACCAGTGCAGATTCCAAACAAAAAAACTCATAGGATACTAATTTGGCCTTTCATAAACACCTGACCATATTTGGCTCAAAATTAGTGCAGGGATAGCGTAGCCTAGGGTCAGAGAACCAGGTTTGATGGGAATTACCCGATTTGGATGAGGACTATATTTCCGCCGTGACTGTACATTACGACAAGCCCGGTTTAGATCCAAAATGCAATTCGAAAGGAGATTCATAAAGAAACTGCGGCGCACCGAGTACAAGAAGGGCGAGCTGGTGTTGGTGCGAAATGTTGCCATCGAATCAGAGGTGAGCTCACGGAAGAAGGCCGATGATCACTACTTTGGGCCGTATGAGGTTGATCGCCGTAACAAAGGCAGTGCATATATATTAAAAGAGCTTGACGGTACTTTGTTCTGTCGGAATCCAACTGTGGCTTTTTGCCTCCTGCCTTACATTACTCGGAATCATTGGTTTATGCGCAACAATCCGGAGAAAGAAGATGTCTCCGACGAGGAGGAGGATGAAAAAATGTTTGAGTCATCCGACGAAGGTTGGGAATAATGCGACCATATTTGGATCCACCAGGGCATGCAGGGCCGCGTAATCATTGCAATAAAAGAAGCATCCTGCGCAACGGTGTCAAATAAGCTTTCTTCCCACTGCAGCAACATATGTATAAAAGGAGGGGTCTCGGCGTTTTTCGAATTGCCTTGTTCACCCCTGCCACTTGCAGAACCACCTCATTATGTCTTCCCACCTGCCTTTGCTCCCTGCCCCGAAGTACCAGAGTCCTTTGGCGTGTACGAGTGCCCGGAAAAGCCTCTCCATGGGGGAAATGCGGCGTCCGGCATCATTGAGCGCAGAGGTAAGCATGCACAAACATTATTCATTATGCCATTCATTTCTCATTACTATCATGTCTATCATGACCACCTAGAGCATTAAAGCGGTCGCTCAGCTGCATCAGGAGGTTCTAGTTCGTGAAACCCAGGACCAGCATCTTGTCCAATCTGTGCCGCCCCATTTCCCCGGTTCACCATCACCACCGTCATCGGCAGCAGACTCCGACATTGTGTCCACCTGGTCCGATGTTCCCAGCACCCACCTAACCGTCTCAAGTCCCCAATCAGGGTTGTACGCTCCACGCCGACTTTGCCAATGGCTTTCTAGGCAGTGACACGGGTACGGGTAAACCCGGGGTATTGCGGGTACGGGTGCCACGGGTGCGGGTGCGGTGTGAGACTTTTTGAATACCGCAAATACCGCAACCCGTACCCGAAGTCCAAAAAGTGCCACACAAGAGACTCGAACCCATGATCTCACAACTTTGAGCAGAAATAAAGAGAAGCTATGTATCCAACTAGACTATAGTACCATCGAACAATGGCAAAACACTTTGAGGGTACTCCAGCAACAGATTTGATCAAATCAGACTTGTATGATTACTCTCAATTCAACTGAATATGGACTGTATCAAGGTAGAAAAATTGTGAAAAGCTCTTTAGTCTAGTTGTATATGCTTTAGATCCCTCTTTTGAGGCAAACCCAACTCTCTTGCGTTCAATTCTGTCTGCTTCAGTTATTTTTAAATACCCGCGGTTATAAATTATGGTATTGTGCGGGTACGGGTGCGGGTGACGGGTTTTGCGGGTACGGGTACGGTGTGACCGCGTGACACCCGCGGTATCACCCGTGTCACACCCTATGGCTTTCTATCCCAACACCATCATCAACCGCATCTATCTCGTGCCCCACATAGCGATGAGCCAGGACGACGAGGACATGCTGCGTATCGAAACACACTATAGGTGGGAGAACCGCTGCCATGAGCATCTGAGCCAGATGGAGCAGAACTCTACATACGTTGAAACGGCAGTGTGCGCTTGACGGCGGACTTGGCTAAACTATGCAATTGGAGATGGAAGCGCTAGCTGGAAACTAACACCCCACTAACCAAACACACAACCCAACCAAACCCCCCTTTATACTCCCAAAGACTAGCGCAAACTCCTTGGTCGAGTTCGGGTCCGGGCCGTAGTATGCGACCACTGGTTTAGAACAGCAACAGGAACTGAATCCGACTTTATTGACCTACACTCTTCTATACAACACAACTCTCATGGCAATGCTTCCTCAAACTCAACGACCCTAGGCTTGTGATGTACATAGCAAAGGATTGTTACTAGGAATCGCACCGAAGTACAGGTGCCTAGGCGAGGAGGTGTAGCTTTGGACTGAAAATCCCGTTTAAGGGCTATGCTGCTTCGTCTAGACGACCTCTATTGCACTGCTAGCCTCTCGAGAACTAGCGGCAGACTCAGACTCCTTTGAATCCAAGATCTTTTCCGTACACTTGGGCTTATTAAGGACCTCAAAGTACTATCCAACACGACTAGACGACCGGTGGTTGTCCCAGGGTTCTCCCAAAGTGCTGTGCCGGGCGTGGTCGGTTTTAGCGAGGCGTTTCCTGGTCACCCAATGCGGATGCCCTGCTAAAGTCCACTCGCGACGACAGTCGCAGTTCTCAAGCCTTCTTTGTGCGTACGGTCCTGATTTATACGTGGAGGCAGTTGCCGCCTCACAACCTCCCAACGCGATGCTTTGCTTATAGGTTCACACAATGTTCCAACAAACAATGCTTCGATTGTATAGACTTCCTTACACACAGATAGAGAATGTACTTTATCCCTGCTTAGTGGCCTGAGCACACCCTTACCGCCGTAGCAGTGAGCGGGGCATGAGCTGGCTTTTAGCAGTAACTACTGGGTCCTTATATACTATTCTAGAGTCCATAATGTAATACCTATCTAATAAGCATGCCGGGGTGATTCCTCATCCAAATGTCAAACGATATGACTGATTTGTGCCATTTATCCTCGCCGTCGGCCTAATTCCGGGTCATAGGCCTTGGCTATAAATATCCCGGAGCCTAGAGCCCATAACTCCGAAATACTCCGGAGCCATTGCCCCTTAGCTCCGAACTGACTCATGCTTGCTCATATGTTGAAGTGTTCAGTTCGACTTCCTCAACATACTATCATTGCCAACCCAGGAAGTTGATCAGAGTTCGTCTAGACAGCATTTCCTGTGGTCTAGACAAGCCAAGCTTTGTAGTCCAACCATGCTAGTCCGTCTAGACGACTTCAATGATCATTCCCTGAGCTATATATCCCTCTGTGACCTTACTGGCACAGTTACTTGAGTGCTAGTATCATTGTACATGTTTCTACTTCGAATTCAAGTACTTGGACTCGCTCTGAATGATACCTGAGGCCCAAGGCACTCAAAGGTAATAGCTTCGATGTCAATTGTGGTTGCTAGCTCGATAACGAGCCGTCTAGATGCATAGTTCTGCCGTCTAGACACTTAGTTCTGCTGTCTAGACACTTAGTTCTGCCGTCTAGACACTTAGTTCTGCTGTCTAGACGCTTAGTTCTGCTGTCTAGACACATATTTCTGCTGTCTAGACACATAGTTCTGCCGTCTAGACGAGCTGATTAGCCCTCTGTTAAGTCCCATTTGACGTGGTCTGTGCAGTCATTGGTTCTCCTGGTCGGATTATGATCCCCATTGAATGTCTAGGCTTTTGTACATCTCCTTGATAGTGTACCTGTCCAGTGTAACACTTGTAACCGTGTCTAGCACTGTGCAGAATACTACAGCCAGCAGGCGGAGCTCACTCTGGCTCTCCTTTATATCACCGAACAGGGTACTAGTGCACTACTCAATAATGCAACTAGAAGCTAGTCTATGGCCTGAGTCCCCTAGCACCAATTAGTGCTCATTAAGCTTAAAATAGCCCGACTGCGACACAATTGGTGTTGCGCCGTCTCAACGTCGTGGCAAATGAGCCGTCATCATCTGGCTGAACGCAAAGGAGAACATCTTTGAGCTGCAGAGCCGGCCATGGAGACTCTTGGGACCAGGAGACGAGATTGAATGTTTCGGACTGCTGGTAGGGAACTGGCGGCTCACTGAGAAATGCGAGTGCCGCACGAAGTGGGGGACCAAGAAGCACCACCGTCACGAGGAGTGGGTATATGCTCTGATTGAGAATGTGGAGACTGAGGAGGAGACCTACCTAAAGATGCCGGCCTGGCACTACAACCCACCCTCGTTTGCGATGCGCATCACGGCCTCATGGTGTAAACTCAGCTCCCTTGTTACAAAGTGCCCCTTGTAGATTGCTCCCACGTTACTTCCGCTGTATCCACTTCAACCTGCTATTACAAGTACCCGCTACATACACAAACAAAATGAGTATGTTCTTCTCCTGAAAGCGCAACCGTTCAATTTTCTCCGGGGGGCCGGTATGCCTGGGGACAGGTATTTTATTCTGTTCGCCACGGATGTGCTACACCAAAAATGTTTGGCATAAAACCATTTAGGGCAAGGGAAAACAATCTGAGTCGGAAAGGAGTCAATCCGAGTCAAACGGTCGGAGTCAGTCCAAGTCATACTGATCGGAGTCAGGCGAAAAGAGTCAATGGGACAGGAGTCAGTAATATGAGTCAGTATCCGAGTCGTATATAAGGAGGTCTGTAAAGAGAGGCCCCCTAGACTTCCCCCGTACTACTTTGTTGGGTGCTTAGTCATAATTGATTTTCTTCGGACACTTATTCGCGTGCTTGAACTCTCAAGTCTTTGAGGTTTATACATGAAGTCACGCACTCCCTTAAGAACACACCAGCTGATACCACCGCCATTGCCGCCACCACTAAATTTAGTTGATCGGACCAAACCGAGTCCTTTTCCGCTCTACGCCGCCTGCACCGCCGCTTACAAAACTTGACGGAATCGAGTACCCCTACTCCAAATTCTTAGAAAGGCAATTCCTTGAAGTTAAAATTACACTCTTGAGAAAGTTACGAATAAACCCTATTCACGCTCATCTCAAAAGCAACATATTTCACTTAGCACAGCGCCTCTAGCGACCCCGCTTTGGTTGATTTCACTTTAGGGTAGATTTTATAAATCTCTTCTATGAATTTATCATAGGTTTAGCCATCCGCATAGGAAGGCAACACTCTCCAGAGTTCCCTCTTCGATACCGAAAAGTAATCTGTGAGCCTTTGCTTCTTTAGCGCGTCCTAGGTGAGCCAACGCTAAGATTTGGTTCGCGTGATCCACAAATTTGATCAGATCATCAGCACTTTTGGTCTCAAATTTTGGGGCATTGCTGTCCCAGGTCAACAGCATTTGAGTGAAGCTGCCCTAGGAGGACACGCACCGCCATTTCCGCCGTCATTGCCATTTCCATCATTCTGATCTGCCATGATAGAATTTATAATTAGTTCTGGTTCAATTGGGGAAGGAGGTAATTCCGGAAATTCTTCCTCTTCGACAACAGGTGTCAAACTTGGGGTTTCATGAGGAGGGGATAGGCTGATTCCCCCAGCTCTCCCTCTACCTAAACGAGCGCCTCCGTACGCTTGGGCACATGACTGAGTTTTCGCTTTTGCATGTTGTGCCCAGACGTGTTGAACATTGGATCTTTGTTGGCAGGAGATGCGGAGGCCCAGATCACGTCCGGAACTCGCTAGCCGAAACCCGTGATTGACCTGTAGATCTGCGGGTTCAGGTTCGGGTTTTTCGGGTACAGGTCTGAGTTGACTGCTTTGTACCCCAACTTGTATGCATGTCCATCCTTAGGAATGACCATTCTGTGCTCAAAGACCAATAGTTGCCTAGTAGGGCAATTATGATTGTATCAGGCCCATTGAAGGTGGTGATGCCCTTTGCATTTTTATTGCAGAGAGAATGAGCATATTCTCAAGGCAAACAGACCAAAATTGAGCTCCAAATCACTGTTCTCATCAAAAATGAAAAAGATTCGAGCTACGCCCTAAGTACCGCAAAGAGCAGTAATGAAACTTCATAAAAATTCTTCTGAAGCCTTTATCCCATAAGGTTAGAGTATAGGCATCACCGGCGGCGCAGTGTAGCTAACATTAGCCATTCGGTCGGTGTACGACAATGTCGGCTCTATCCCAAAAACGAATGTTAGACTCAGAGCACTGTACTATTGCAATTAGAGGTTCATCTATTTCTACTTGGGACTCCGCAAGGCTGATTTTTTTTTCCTTTCATTTTTGAAAAAGGGAAGAGAGGTCAATAGTAGCAAAAGTAGTGGCTCTCAAAAGGGGGGGTTGGTGCTTTCATCCAGAGGGATAAACTGTGGGATAAACTGTGAAGCATTCAACTTGAACATAGCAGGCATGTGACTACATTAACTGGAGTATATATCCATTTCCCAACACATGTGGGATGGCAGTATGGTTTTGTTTCCAGGTTTTTATCTTGAGTTGAATCTGTCATCCATATCCACAGTCGAGGGGATCCATACCTGCATCCCTGTCATTGAAAGGGGCCTTAATTAACAGCTTCCCACGTTTCAAGAAGGCCGTCATTCCATATCTGTTGGTAAGGCTTCAAGCGGAAAAGGTGATGTGGGTGCTAATGAAGGGAATAGAAGGTCTTACAATCTGGATAGGGATAGGAAGTGGAAATGAGTGAAGTGGAAAGTAAAGAGGGAGGGTAAAGTACGCACTCCCTAGGTACCAGAAGGTCAGGAAAAGTGAGCAAGACAAACATGGGCGACAGCAGAAAAAAAGCACGCACGAACTAGAGACGAGAAGGTGAGGAAAAGTGAGCAAAACAAACATGGGCGATGGGGGAAAAGCACGCACTTCCTAGAGACGAGAAGACGAGAAAAAGTGAGCAAGGCAAACATGGGCGATGGGGGAAAAGCACGCACTTCCTAGAGACCAGAAGGCGAGAAAAAGTGAGCAAGACAAGCATGGACAATGGGGGAAAAGCACGCACTTCCTAGAGGCGAGAAGGGGAGAAAAAGTGAGCAAGACAAACATGGACGATGTGGGAAAAGCACGCACTTGCTAGAGACGAGAAGGGGAGAAAAAGTGAGCAAGACAAACATGGACGATGGGGGAAAAGCACGCACTCGCTAGAGACGAGAAGGGGAGAAAAAGTGAGCAAGACAAACATAGACAATGGGGGAAAAGCACACACTCGCTAGAGACGAGAAGGCGAGAGAAAGTGAGCAAGACAAACATGGACAATGGGGGAAAAGCACGCACAAACTAGAGACGAGAAGGCGAGAGAAAGTGAGCAAGACAAACAGGGGCGATGGGGGAAGAGCACACACGCCCTAGAGACGAGAAGGCGAGAAAAAGTGAGCAAGACAAACATGGGCGATGGGGGAAAAGCACGCACAAACTAGAGACAAGAAGGCGAGAGAAAGTGAGCAAGACAAACATGGGCGATGGGGGAAAAGCACGCACAAACTAGAGACAAGAAGGCGAGAGAAAGTGAGCAAGACAAACATGGGCGATGGGGGAAAAGCACGCACTCGCTAGAGACGAGAAGGCGAGAGAAAGTGAGCAAGACAAACATGGGCGATGGGGGAAAAGCACGCACGTCCTAGAGACGAGAAGGCGAGAGAAAGTGAGCAAGACAAACATGGGCGATGGGGGAAAAGCACGCACGTCCTAGAGACGAGAAGGCGAGAGAAAGTGAGCAAGACAAACATGGGCGATGGGGGAAAAGCACGCACGTCCTAGAGACGAGAAGGCGAGAGAAAGTGAGCAAGACAAACATGGGCGATGGGGGAAAAGCACGCACAAACTAGAGACAAGAAGGCGAGAGAAAGTGAGCAAGACAAACATGGGCGATGGGGGAAAAGCACGCACAAACTAGAGACAAGAAGGCGAGAGAAAGTGAGCAAGACAAACATGGGCGATGGGGGAAAAGCACGCACGTCCTAGAGACAAGAAGGCGAGAGAAAGTGAGCAAGACAAACATGGGCGATGGGGGAAAAGCACGCACGTCCTAGAGACGAGAAGGCGAGAGAAAGTGAGCAAGACAAACATGGGCGATGGGGGAAAAGCACGCACAAACTAGAGACAAGAAGGCGAGAGAAAGTGAGCAAGACATACATGGGCGATGGGGGAAAAGCACGCACAAACTAGAGACGAGAAGGCGAGAGAAAGTGAGCAAGACAAACATGGGCGATGGGGAAAAGCACGCACGTCCTAGAGACGAGAAGGCGAGAGAAAGTGAGCAAGACAAACATGGGCGATGGGGGAAAAGCACGCACGTCCTAGAGACAAGAAGGCGAGAGAAAGTGAGCAAGACAAACATGGGCGATGGGGGAAAAGCACGCACGTCCTAGAGACAAGAAGGCGAGAGAAAGTGAGCAAGACAAACATGGGCGATGGGGGAAAAGCACGCACGTCCTAGAGACGAGAAGGCGAGAGAAAGTGAGCAAGACAAACATGGGCGATGGGGGAAAAGCACGCACGTCCTAGAGACGAGAAGGCGAGAGAAAGTGAGCAAGACAAACATGGGCGATGGGGGAAAAGCACGCACTCGCTAGAGACGAGAAGGCGAGAGAAAGTGAGCAAGACAAACATGGGCGATGGGGGAAAAGCACGCACTCGCTAGAGACGAGAAGGCGAGAGAAAGTGAGCAAGACAAACATGGGCAATCGGGGAAAAGCACGCACGTCCTAGAGACGAGAAGGCGAGAGTGAGCAAGACAAACATGGGCGATCGGGGAAAAATACGCACGTGCTAGAGACGAGAAGGGAAGAAAAAGTGAGCAAGACAAACATGGGTGATGGGGGAAAAGCACACACTTCCTAAGGACCAATGGAATCTCGATTAGTATGCTAGAAATACCATTACCATTCACAGTTGGCCCACTACCCACTTTTATTTTCATTAATATGTTTGAAATTCCTTGCATCTTGTCTTTATTGCCCTGGGCCTGCAAGATCATCACTCTTCTCCCTCTCTCCCCCATATTCTGATCTCACCTTCAATAGTCCCCACCCTGCAGTGGCCACATCCACAAAGAGATCAAACAAATATGTTGCTACCCAAATGCCAACAACTGCCTCCTCCTCCACCATCAACCCAAACAATTCCCACATCCTCTCATCCTTCCACCTTACGCCTTCTTCCACCGCCTTTCGCAAGTGGTTACACCAGTGTTGAACAGAATACTTCAGAACATCTGACTGGCTCCCCCCCTTGACAATGACCTCCAAACAGCTTCTTGCTGTTACGAAGTGCGCATGGCCCATGAGGATACGGAATTCTGCCGGTGCATGCTGATTTATGATATAGTCACGGAATGACTTGTGCATTTGTGGTGTTGCTTCCTCAAACAATGTAGTTGTGCCTGGAATTAAGACACTGCGAAAGCGCTGTAAGAAGTTGGCAACATCGAAGTCGTCCTCTGGGATATCGGCCAATAAAGCGATAATTTGACGAATAGTCACCGACTCATTAAGCACGAGGATGGTCCCAATAACGTGCTGAAAACCGCGTAGTTGACTCGCACGCCAGTCTGCGTCTTGTGCTGGACCATCAATGTTCTCAAATGACATTAAAATGAGCCTGTATAGATCCTCCAGCTGACCAACACCCATTTGGGTAAATTTTTCAAAGACCCGTTTTCGAGAGGCCGTCCCGTACTGAAGAATCTGCCCCTCAATCCACTGAAGAACAGTTGTAGCATAGTGAAAAAGGCCATTGGCTTTGTCCGATAAGTGCTGCACTTCGTCATCACTTGGCCAATTGTTCCAGCGTGTAATTTGCTTCATCCTTGCAGTGATGAAGTTGTTAACTTCCTCCCGCGATTCATCTGTGGTCAGGGCACGCTGTCTGAACACCGTGAGCTTGAGAGTTTTAGACCTGGAGATGTCTGCCCAATGCTCCGGACGAGAAGTAATGAGGAATCGGACATTATCGGGAAGATCACAGTCCCTTGGTGCAATTGTTGACAGGATCTCCAGTACGCTCTTGGCGGCATCCCGGAGCTCATCCAGTGCATCAATGACAATGACCACCCCATTGTGATATCTAGAGAGTTCCCGGATCGGAGCTAGTAGAAGTGCCTGTACTTGCTCTTTCCGTGAAGAAGGGAAGTGATCCTTCAATGTGTCGTGAATAATGTGAGCTGCAGCTGGAGAGAATTCGGCGAGCTGCTGTGCAATGGTGGGAACAATCTTGTCTGGATTGGTTGTTTCGGGGATGTTACGAGAGATGAAGAACTGAGCTGCCACGGGTGTGCCCTTCTTGCAAAGATTGTCGACAAGAGTTGCCGAGAGAGTTGACTTGCCGGTGCCTGCTATGCCTGTGATCCAGAAGATACGTTTGCGGGTGGAACGCATTGGAGATAGCCACTTCAAGATCTCCACTTGGATTTGCACGCGAGTCCCAGGTGCACAAAGACTCTTGCTCTGATCTGGAAATTTATGCTGTGCTGCAACATGGCCGGCGAGCTTCTCCTTGATGGATTTTAATTCTTTGATTTGGTTCATCAGCTTCAAAATTTTCACAAGCCATAGAGGAGCATACTAGTTGCATCAGGATCTGTGAGAGTGACACTGCTGTGGCGGATATCCAGCTTTGCTCCTTCACCTAGTCCACCATGACCACCCTGTTGCCCACCCTGGCCTCCGGAACCTCCAGTCCCACCATAAACTAATGACCAATAAATGAGCCAAGACTTCGACCTAGATTCATAGAATATAATAAATACCAGACACATTATAAGTTGCTCCACCTGGCATAGCGAATCATTGTGAGTGGGTAAGCAAATACGAGTCTGGAGATGACTCACCAGGCATGAGCTGCGCAGTACCCCACTTATCTGGGTTTGTTCGTGAATGGCTGCACACATGTGATATAACAGGACTCACCACCCTCAGCGATATTGCCTGTCAACGAAACTGCCCCCTTATTGACGCCTCTGGGTGCACTTTTAGGGTTCGATGGTAAGACTGGGCTAAAGCAATCAGCAGTGGCCAGAACGTGAATGTAAAGACTTACTTGTAGTTGCGCCAGGTGCCGGTCCTTGCCTGTCAGGCGGCGCCGGTGTCGTGCTTCGAGATGATTGCAGAGAGGGTGCCGGGCTGCGTTCCCCAATAAATTCGAGGGTGTCGAGGAACTTGACCTTTCGCTGTCTTGGGTGGTCAGACATGGTCGTTGTGGAAAGCAAGGTGGAAAGGGCCTTGCAACGTGTGGTGGGCGCTCAGTTCGGTGGCGCCGATAGCTATCCTGACAGGTTCCATATACCCTGTACAGAGTTCTTCAATTCGCACCCCAAAACCCACGCTTTGGCCGTGCGAAAATAATATGGGCATAAACGACGGCGAGGAATGGAACGCCAGGGATTTTAAAAATCGGTCGGCGGATGCAGCTTAAGTGAAGTCGCGGTATCGAGGCCGGTACGCCAAGGGTGGTTGTGGGTCGATCTTGACAGTGTCGTCTTGAACGACTTGCAGATCTGAGATCTGGGAATCAGGCTGTCAACCAATCACATTAGGGTCCGCTGACAATTCCATTTTGGAGAAAATAATCTGACTGACAATTGACAGTCAGGCTGACTGTCAGAACTGACAAATGACAATTGACAATTGCCTATTTGGGAAGTCAGGCAAATGAAGCTATTCGACCTTGATTTGACGGACTACTTGTTTGACTCTGTGGCCACGGGCTCACCGTTGCGCTCCGCAAATCCATTCTCCGTCCCCTCAACATGATCTGTTCCCGAGGGTAAGCCCTTCGAAAGTGTTGTCGCCGATATAAAGTGCGTTGCAAATCGAGTTTTGCTGACTTTTGCCGATTGTGAATTACTGAGATGTCTGAGAGGCTTGAGGATTTGCATCATCTGTAGATTGGACCATGAAGAGCATTGGAATTGGAACAAAAAACTGTCACACTAACCTGCTCATATTCGGGCAAGTCATTGATGTCGCTGATGATATCCCGGATAGAATGGACGACATCGCTGTTCACGGCGGGCTGGGTGTCATCGCCTATACCCGGCATCTACCAGGGTAAGTTCAATGCAATATATGTAATTATATATTGCCTACAGTCGGTTTGCTTGGGGCATCTTTCTTGTCGGAGCGATCGATCACTCATTGGGCGGCTTTTATGTGCGAAAAGGAAATTTTTGACAGGCGGCTGTGCAGTGCATCTGCTTCCGTCGTTGATCCATTCGTTTTCCTCGGTCAACCTCAAATTTCTCTTCCCTCACTCAAGAAATTGGGTGCCAGTGGGGATTTCAAAAGGTTGGAATTGTCAGGATTGTCAGGTGGGTTTTTCCCAAAAAATTAAATAACTAATTGTCAGTCAGTGACTGACAGTCATTTGTCAGTCATCTGACAATTAAATTGTCATGTCAGCGGACCCTAAATCACATCAATCAACCTTATCTCCGATGCCGTCCATGGCCACGGTGTGCTCTCTCATCCAAACCCTGTCCGTCCCAAGGAATCAAACACTCAAGCGGGCTGATATCGCGCTGCCCTAGTTCCGAGCGAACGCGCGTCCTAATCTCTTCGTCAACAGCTCTCATCCAATTCGGAGGACGTACACTAATCGTACGTCACACCCCCGTGTCTTCTCGTCTCGTAACCAGCCCACCTGTCCGTATATTCTCGGTACATGACGCTCTTATCGCCTCGCCGTTAACCGCCTACTAGCTCCGCGCTACCCGGGTAGGACATATAATCCCACCGGGATTTAGATCAAACGGTCGCGAATCATATGATACAAGACGCGCCACCGTCGTCCTATTGACACCGCGCAATCGCCCCATGGACACACCCGCCGCTATGTACCGCGCCCCAGCTCCATCGCGCGCACATTCATCGACCCTCCTCCATTTCTGCTGCGTGTTGCGACTCTCGAGTGCGCCCCGTTTACACGCAGAGTTCTCCGCGTTATGGGTACGAGGTGTATATGGATCTTAATGAGGTGAGTTTTTTTGGCTCATCTTCAGAATACATCATGTAGTCTTCTCACGAATTGAGCATCGTTCCCAGGAAGAGCTTGAACAAGGCAGACTGTTAGAATTCGAGGAGTGACCGGGCCAACTCCGATATTGCCGAGATGCCGACGGACTGTGTACCCGTGCTTATTTACGATTTGTTTACGATGCTGTATCTTACGCTTTACCACCACCGCCATAGTGTATCCACTGGCCTCTGGCCACCATAACCTGCGAAGATTAACACAGACACAGAACCTTAATGAAGGTGTCACTAGCCTATTAATTCTAGCGCATCAAGAAGCAATGCTCAATGAGACATGCTCCTTGCCGTCCAAAATCGCCCGAGGGCGACAAATCTGGGGGCATGTGCAACGGAGTGGGGCGGGACAGTACAGGTTCCATTCCTGGTCCCAGTTGCGCACATTCAGCTTATGAACCTGTCGGCCACCGCTGGGCGTTGCCAGTGTGACCGTTCCCGAACTCCCACCGCACACCGAGGGAAAGTCTTCCTCGGTCTCGTGCAACATGGAATTTGTGGTCCGCGGAGAGCTTTAGCGTTGAGCTCGGATCCCGCAGTTTCAGTATTCGTGGATGCCGCCATTCGAATTGAATCCAGTTATAGGGGCTCGACGACGACAAAGATGACCCAGTTTGTGTTGGCAAAGCCCAGGGTGCGTAAAGATCACCACTGAAGAGCTTCTGAGATATGTCTGTCAATGCAGAGGTTGTCAAGTCGAAAGTGTCGGCGGGATCCAAAATCGATGGTGGTGGTCAGGAGGAGTGCGCTGGATGATGATGATGACGAGTTCTTATTCTAGCTACATACAGGCCAAGGTCAGCTACGGTAGCTTTTTCGTGGTACATGGTGGGGATGGTGGTCGAGTGTATATAAGAGTTGTCAGTTATCTAAGGAATAATAATATCTATACAATGCTCGGAAAGTCATTTGTATCAAAGGGTGTCGCGATGTGGGTATAAGTCAACCTTGGGTGTCCGAGTCGTGTGTCGAAGAGTGGATGGATGAAGAGAGAGAGGTTTGAGATATTAGGTAAAACGTATCGTAGTCCAGACCATATAAGATAAAGGGAGAGAGTAAATAAAATAGCAGAACCTTTACAGGGAAGGTGTAGAAATGAAGTCAGATTTGGCGCAAAGTTGAGGGGGAAGCCGAGGGTGTAGACACCGCGTCAATATTGACTTCAAGTCCTGTTCAACCCCGTGTGTCGTGTATTGCGGTAAGCTAGTCCAGCGGGGGAAGATGAGTTGGGTGGGTGTGCGAGTAAAAGGGCGAGGACCCTGAAAACAGAACATCAGTGTACGTAAGACAGAG
This sequence comes from Mycena metata, assembly GCA_029378385.1. Classification (NCBI taxonomy): domain Eukaryota; kingdom Fungi; phylum Basidiomycota; class Agaricomycetes; order Agaricales; family Mycenaceae; genus Mycena; species Mycena metata. The sequence goes on along the minus strand of JARKIB010000168.1, from coordinate 227,235 downwards.
ATTTGCGGCTGTGGGATTGGGATCAAAACACGAAATAAAGATTTACTTACGGGACACGCCCAGGCATTGGTCCAGGTTTGAGCGGGCTTGTCGGAGGCCAAATATCCGGAAACAATGGGCGGAATCCACCCGGAATGCGGAATTCATCCGCCTTGTTGAAAACCCTCAGTCAGCTATCTCACACAAGCGGGAGCTTGCTGAGAAGCTCAGCAACCGGATTCGCGGAAACGCATATTCCGCGCAAACGCGGGCTTCAGCGGGCGATGGGGAACTAGTTCCACACTAAAGATTGATAGTGAATCTGCATCTAACGTGTATCGCCGGACAGACTGCGACCGCGGCGCTCTGGACACATGCAGGGTTCGGAACTTCAAAATTCACTTTTTTCCTTTGCATTTGCATGCCGAGCACATGGGGGTCGATACACTGGGGCAATACTCAGCATACCTATACAGCTGATTTGGAAACAATAGAGCCTTTTCGTAAATCGTTGATGCTCAATTCTTGTTTACCTCTGTGTGCTGCCGCATCTTGCTCCACCCACTGGCGCACCAGTGCCGCTGCGTCTGGCTCCACCCCCTGGGCACCGATGCATGCGGTCATCGTTCAGTCACCGCCTCGTAGCGTGTATTTAATGAACCAACCTCCAAGTTTCCGTTCCCCATGAACACAACTACCCATGCAATCGACGACTAATTCGGCCACTTCTCACTATCGCGAGCACACTCGGCAGCAGGACGGTTGGACCGTTCTGGCCACTCCGCCGGCGCCTGAACTTCCTCCTCCGTACGCACCTGTGGACGCCAACTCGACCCCGGCTGGCCCCGTCGCCGCCACCCCGACACTTCCATTCCAAATTCTGACCAATAGCAATATAATCGCTGCCGTGCCTGTCAGCGTCACCCGACGCTATGCGCGCGGTGTACCTTTTGCTGTTGCATTCCCTGAGATCTGCACCACCATGAAGATCTCCTCCTTGCGCGCGTGTATTGGCTTCAAATGGGACAATGACAAGGTCAACGCGCCCGTGCATCAGCTGTCAAATGCAGTGGATTGGGAGAATTGTGTCGACAGCGGGCTTAAGATGCAGGCGAGAGTGCGAACTCGTACTGTGTGCTGTATTATCAAGAACTTGGTGAGTAGTACTACACATCTAATATAATTCGATAATGCTAACCACTGGACACAGAACCTTCCTGAGGAAACTGCGCCAACGTCTTCAGCCACCATCACGACCAGCGTAAAGCGCAAGGCCCTCGCCAACTCGACCTCAGCAGCGGCCGATGGGAAGATGACCTTCGATTACACTCCTGAATACCGCCAGCTCAAGAAGAGCCTTGATTGTGCGATGCACAAAGGGAAGTTGTGCTTTGTCTCCAATGTCGACGGCCACCACATAGAGGTTGATTGTGAGCATGCATCTCTGTGGGCGAAAGACATAGTGCGTTCCACTTTGTATTGTTGTGATTTTTACCATGCTGATTCTCTTCAAGAGCATGGGCAACACTTCATACAGCCAACCCCCTGGGAACATCATGTTCCAGGATTATTTCTTGCCGGTGCCCAAGCGTCGCAACGCGCGCACCGGCGATCGGTACGAGTCGTCAACCAATCCGTGCGCTCCCACCATCCACGTCACTGTCAACACCGGCGCGAGCACCTCTGGGACGAACACCGATGTCAATCGCATGAGCGCGACACCCCCGCGTCCTCCACGTCGCAGCCCCTTGTCGACAATCACGGCCGCGACCGCCAACGCCAACAACGTACCGTCATCCCTTTACCGCGGTCAACCTGACGCCGACATCTATGCGAGCGGGTCCCACGACGTCAGCTATCCGACGGTGACTGAGGTTTTGCAGTTGATCGACGACTCGGGGGTTTTCGCGGACTCCGGGTTGCTGGATTTCCCGGTGGTCATCTTTGCCGACGATCTGGAGCGTTCCCAAATCACCCATGTCGACCACGTCCCGCTCTTGGAGACCGCCTTCTATGTGGATGTCGTGAACATGCCGGCGGCGTTAGCTGAGCTGTTCGTTGACGAGTCTATTGCGGCTATGGGACGGGCACAGAAGGGCAAGGGCCGGATGACTCAGAAGGGCCGGATGTGAGTGGGGACCAATCTAATGAACTGCGACACGACGCAAATACTAATGTAGATATATCATGGAGCTCACTCGAGCAATAATGTACTTAGAATTTATCTTGGAGCTCACTCGAGCAAATGTAATGTATAATAGCGTATAAATTGCAACGAATGTATATGACACCGTGCGAGTTAAGTATATCCCGAGTGCGCAAACCATCCTTTCGCCTTCTCTGGTGTCATTGACTCATAAACACATCGCCAAATCACTGCGTAGGGTGAGTCGGCATTGGGTCCACCCGCCAAAGCCCCCTCGGTGTAGTCGCGGTGCCGGCGTATCCAGGCCTTGAAAGCGGAGAAAACCTAGTAGGGCGGCAGATATTCCAGACGCATACCCCTGCAATCGTCATAGCAGTACTTGATGAAGAAGGAGGGTCGTACCGCTGCTCAATCATCGCACGGAGCTCTGGGGACTTGTGGATGCTCGCGTTGTCCATAACGAGTACAGAGTTGGGCGCGGGGTACGGGTTCATGTTGTCGAGGAGTCCGTCGACGAAGCTGTTGAAGAGGGCAGCATTGTATGAGCCAGCAATGATGTTGAGGTGTAAAACACCGCTCAGAGAGAGGGCGGGGAGGACAGAATACCTAGAATTGTAAGCACGGAGGTATTGAATGGGTAAATAATAACAACGCACTTGACTCCCCGAATGTAAACATCATGTCTACGAGCCTGTTCCCCAATCGGTGCCCAAGCCCATCCACGTTTTGTGGTGTTGCGATTGCAAGCCGCCTCGTCAACGAAAACCAGCTGCTCTGCGCGGTATGTCAGGGCCATGTATATCTCATAGTTGGTGCGGCCTTCTTCGTCCCGTTGGACAGCAACCCGGGACACCTACACAGACAGCTGTCAAAGTAGCACACATAGGAGTGATACACAACGCACCCGCTTCCTCGTATAACCTCGACGTCTCAAAGCGGTCCAGATTGTCCAAAGGCAGACATCAATACCGCAACGCTCATGCAACTCGGCTTGCATCTCGTATAGGTAGATGTCGCGGGTTCTCTGAACCAAGCCAACCAAAAACTGCAGAGCAATGAGCGTTCATGAAAGTGAAATGACAGGCAGGGCGTACATCAACATCGGCGGCATTTAGAATGCGAGGGCACCCCGGAACTCGAAGTGTGGGGACAGTCAACCCTGCTGAGTCCCGTGCGTAACGAGTCAATACTCGTTTCACAGAGCTGAGGCCGATGCGAAGGTTGGCAGCAATGTCTGGCGGTTTATGTTTGAGATTATAGCGTTGGTGGATTATTTGTTGCTTGGTTTCAGTGGAAATATGTTTCTTCTTGTTGGGACCCGCCATGGCCGTTGACCATTATCGAGTCGAGCGTTGAAGCTGAGCGCTGAGAATCTCCCGAGGCATGACGCGATTGTGGAGCAAGACGCGGCGGCACACAGAGGTAAACAAGAATTGAGCATCAACGATTTACGAAAAGGCTCTATTGTTTCCAAATCAGCTGTAATCTAATTTTCATTTTTCGGCAAAGTTCAACCAAGTCTATTTTCGGAAAGAGGTGAATACCTCTGCTGTTCCGCACTTCCGGAATTATTCCCGGGCTGATTCATCGCCCAGAGATACCAAGGCAACCTTAAATCCTATAAGTACCCGCCTTTGCATCCTCAATTCCCCAGTCAACACACTTTTCCGCCCACTTTTCAAGCCCTTTCACTCTCGACTTCCAGTCATCCCTGGCACCTCTGGAATTGAAGCGGCTACCTACTTTGACCACACTCCGCCTCTACCATGCCGCTTCTCGCCTTCGACGCCGACTTTCACCTTCGCCGGCAACACCCACCAGATCCTGGGGTGTTGATACATCGCAGCCTCTCATTAGAGGAAAAAACGCGATGTATCAATAGCTCTAGTTAGAAGGCCTGCGATACATCACCTTAGAAGTGTTCCCATTAAGGTTGGGCACCTGCAGCACTGCCTGCCAACAGTGGCTACAGATGCGCGGTCGTTGTTGATCGCGGTGAGCGCAGTAGCCGCATTTGGCCAACGTCCATCAATCGCTCTCGACATCATCGGCGACGATGAGCACCAAAAAAATGCTTCAAAATTCCTGAAAAAAATATGGTGGATTGCGGTACTACATAGAAGACAGCATGTGAAGTAATAAAATGTAGAGAATCTATCTAGAGGCCCAGACACGTTCGGAAACGAAAAAATGGCACCGCCGCATTTTCGGTCCCTGCCTACCATCCAGCAGCGGCAGAATGGGAGGTGGCGGGGAAGGATCAATACGGGCTCCGTAGTATGCCCGGAGCGCCGTCGCGGGGTAATTAGGAATATACTGCATACCTTTCACATTGTATGTTACACCGCGGACATTGCGCACACGTATGGTGCGGCGTGCGTGCCACATACTCTAAGGACATAAGTCTGTAACCCATAAGAAGCTGAATAAAGTGGTTGGGATCGGGCTGAGTAAGAAGCAAAAGAAGTGACTATTCAATTGTAAAATGTCACTCACCGCACTGCCGTCGACGCGCCCGGCGTCACTATACCAATTAGCTGTGAGGGGGCATTGTACTTGGTCCCGGGCAACGTTACGCTGACCTCGATGGAGGGATTCGGCTTGGAAATGATTGAGAAAACAACTTTCCTCAGATTCTGTAATATACAGCACTCACCGCGATGCCGCGGACGCGCTCGACGTTGCCGGCGAAACTGAACATAAGGGGGTAGTGCACCGGGTTCTGGGCGATGGTATGGTCCCCGGGGTGGAGGATTCGGGGCGGAACTGATTGGGAAAAAGAAGTTTATTCAAAATCTGGGATATACAGCACCCATCGCGATGCCGCCGAAACTAAACGTGAGGGGGGCATTGCACCGGGTGCTAGGCGATGCTATAGTGGCCGGGATGGAGGGATTCGCAGCGGAACTGATCTAGAAAAGTGTGTTTATACTTCCTGGACAAAATCGTCGAATACTTGCCACTCACCGCGATGGCGACGACGGATCCGATGCAGGAAGGCCTAGGAACGGCGAGGGAGTGCTGTGCGCCATACTAGAAGACTCCATGGAGGCCGGTATGAAGGCATCTGAGGTAGAACGTATTAAGAAAAGTGGATTCAATATGGGGCGCAAAATCCTATGATATTTTTCACGCACCGCGATGTCGTGGATGGATCCAACACCGGAGTCCGTAGGGGCTGCGAGGCAGCGTCGTACAGCATCCTGGGTGATTCGATTAGGACCCGGATGAGTATCGAGGCAGGACTAATTGAGAAGAGTAAATTTCTTATACGAGCACAAAATCAAAGGATATTTGTCTCACTGGGGTTATAACTGCAAGCTCGGCGTCGCCTAAGAGTCAGGTGGGGGCCATGCTGACCTGCACTTGGTCGCGTTTTGTTTGAATCCCCTCCTGCGTCAGGTTGGCGTCGGGTCCAGCGCGTCTCTTCAAACAAACCACCATAGGGCACTGCGGTAAGACCCAGCGTATGGTTCATTGGTCGACGACTTGTTGGAAGTTTAAGAGGTGGGGGGCCAGTGTAGAAAGACTGCTGGATGGGCTTGCAGGAAGAAAACCAAAGTGGCATCATGGCCAGGAGAGAGCGAGGTCACCCGTGACAGCGTGATCTTTCCTATTTTGGACGAAGGTGATTTCATCTTTTACCACTTTGTGTGCGGAACGTGGTCAATGGGGCGTAAAACGAAAACCGCAGGTTAGCTTTTACTTAACCTGTCCTCCTTCAGTTTCGCTGAAACAGATGTCAAAAACATTGAAATCAGTTATCAGTCCGCGCGAAGGTCGGACTGTAGCAAGTGTGTATGCTCGTCTGGGCCCTCGAATTGAGCCAGAAAAGTTTCTTCCCGCTCATCTGCACCATATTATAGCGCTACCCCATACCTGAAACCGCCCTCTGCAACAATATAACGGATTTGCCGGCCAAAAACGGCATTTTGGACAGTACTCGACGCTGAGTGTTCCGATTTTAGTTTTGCAGCCGCAGTTGAGGTTAACCAAGGTGCAGGTACCTTCCAGCCTCCAACAATATCCGGAAACAAGGTATTCAAATATCAGTCACTCACCGTATATCGCTATTTTTAAGCCCCCCTGGATTTTTGACACTCCCAACGACCTCGCCAATGAACTCAGCAGTGTAAAGTGGTCCTCCGAGTGTTATATTTCGAGTGAAAAGCGGTTGTGGAAGAAGAGTTAAGTGAAAAGTATGTTTACTGAGAACACAAACATCGCCCATCAGACCTACAGGCTTTGTGCACTTCCGCCACCATAAACACACAATGGGCAAGAAATTTTCATATTGCAACACTCTGGTCCCAGAGGCTCTGAATACATTGCCAAGGGTGTGTGAACCTATTTTACGATCACATTACTTTCTTGAGTTCTTCGGATAATTCGAGATTCATCCAAGACTCGAGTCTTAAGTTCTACCTAAGAAATTCAGCCTTGTCAATGCAGTACAGTATCTTTAGCAGAACTTTGCTGTAAGCCCGCGAGTATAAGTGGTATGAATGCCACTGTTGGGACGACGCTTTGGTATAGCCGGTTCGGCCAGCATGTTCCGCAGATTTTTTGAATCTGTACTTGTCCATCAGCAAAAGCACAATTTACGCGCCATCTTTTGATCTTGTGATGTCGCGTAGATCGCGTCCACGAGAGTACGCGAGCTTTCGATGGATTCTACATTTTTGTTTGGTCATTCTACTTACCGCACCCTCACATTGGGCTCATTTGTGGCTGCAGATGGCTTGCTCTTGACCCATTCAATAATTTTTACACATTGAACTATTCGTATCGGCCCGTATTTCATCTAAAGCTGTGCTCGCGTCGCTCGCGTAGACTCGCGTAGGGCGGTCGCGTGTGATCTTTGACATAGCTCGTGATCGCGCACACGCGCGGTCTTTGACGTCTTGTGGACTCGCGTACGCGCGCGTGCGAGCTCGTACGCGACCTCACGCGCAGATTGTGAAAATCCCAATGTCGGGGACACGCGAAGCAGTAAAATAAAAATTAACCAACGGTTTTTGCATTTCAAGAGAGAGGGAGCAACGACGGAGAGTGGAAATAGCATGGGTACATAGATAAAAATAATTGAAGTGCAAAAATGGCTGTAAGTAGCGCACAGAGGCAGCGAGAGGCCAGAAAAGATATACGGATGTGGGGGGTGGCAACACGTCACGAAGGAGGTGTCGGTATGGCGACATCAGGCGCAGGGCCACCAGCAATGAGCTGAATACTTGCGGTACACAAGCGGCCGAAGCCGATGCACAACGTCAGCGGCAGCCTAGAGATTTGAGGTGAGTGTGGGGCTGAGGTCGTCCGACGGTGGGAAGACGTCGATGGGAGAGTGCGGGGTGCGGGGGCGCGGGTGCAAGCAGTCCGGCACGGGGGGCACGAAGCTGGCCGATGCCGACGCATAACGCCAGCGGCAGCCTAGATACTTGAGGTGCATGTTGCGGCAGAATCCTTCGACGATGGGAAGCCGTCGATAGAGAAATGCGGGGCATGGGGGCGCGGGTGCAAGCGATCCGGCACGCGGGGTACAAAACCGGCTGAAGCTGACGCCTGACGCTAGCGACAGCCTAGAGATTTGAGGTGCAGCTGGGGGCGAGGTCGTCCAAGGACCAGGGGCCGTTGATAGGGTGGATCACGGCGCGGCGGCACGGGTGAAAGCGGCGGAGCAGGGCGGGTGCAAAAATGACCGAAGCCGACGTGTAACGCCAGCGCGCGGCTAGATACTCGAGGTGTGTGTGGGGCAAAGTCCTTCGAGGACAAGGAGTCGTAGATGGGGGAACGCAGCGCGCGGGAACCCGGGTGCAACGGTGGCGGGGCTGGGGGAGCAAAACCGACCGTGGTGGACGTGTAATGGTAGCGGCAGCCTAGACATTTGAGGCGCGTGTGGCAGTAACGTTTCCCAAAAACCATGAACTGTCGCTGGGGCGCATTCGGGCGCGGGGGGGGAAGGGGCGAGCAGGGGAGCGGGGCGAGTGCAAAAGGAGCCAAAGCGGACGCGCAACGCTAGCGGCAGCCTAGATATTTGAGGTGCGCATGGGGGCAAGGTTACCCAAGGACCAGGGACTGCTGCTGGGGTGGATTCGAGCGCGGGGGGGAAGGCGCAAGTAGGGGAGCCGGGTGGGTGCAAAAGTAGTCACAGCGGACGCGCAACGCTAGCGGTGACCTAGATATTTGAGGTGCACATGGGGGCAGGGTTACTCGAGGACCAGGGGCTGCTGCTGGGGTGGATTCGAGCACGGGGGGAAGGGGCAAGCAGGGGAGCCGGGTGGGTGCGCTACCAGAATTCGAGACTAAAGAGACCGTGGGAGGTCTGCTAACGCAGCGATGGGTTGTTGAGAATACCTAGGTGTGTTAGTCCGACGAAGGGTGTCCCAGGGAAACGGGGAAGGGCGGAATGGTGGTGAAAGTGAGAGGGAAGGAGATGCTAACACTACAAACAACGATCGGCCCACGCTCATTTTGCCCAATTGGGTAGAACTTGCGATGCTCATTCCAAGTCCCACAGCAAAGTCCAGCCTCTAGGAAGGTGGATGAGTGCTGTTTAACATGTTTGGTAGCTACACTGACAAACTGGAACACACCAGGCAACCAGACCCAAAGTACCGAAAATGGCAAGTACAGCCACCCCGCTCGCGCCCTTCGCGCCCCGACAACGAAATTGCGGGACGACGCCGCCATGCGATCAACAACCGCCTGACAGTCGCCCACGCGCCCCTACTACCTGGAAAGGAAGGAGCTGTAAGGTGATGTATCGCGAACACTCTAACTAGAGCGATTGATACATCGCGTTTCTCCCTCTCATTAGTATGACGTTCAGTTTGTACATTTATTATTTCACGCAACATGTACAAATCGCGCCATACAATTTACTTTCACGCACTACTTTCACCATCCGCATGCGCGCGCCCTTTCTGAGCCTTCTTCGCGCAAGGATTCAAGCCTTTTTCGCGCCGCATTTTCGAAGACTTTTGCGCGCTATTCGCGCGCTATTCCCGGCAATATTTCTCGCGTTATTTTCAACCTTTCGCGCGTAGCTTTTGCGGACTTTTGCGCGCAATTCACGGCAATGTTTCTCCACCAGAGGTTGGGGGTTTTATATATAAACCCTCTGATTAGAGGTAGTACTTTAATATATAAAGCCCTCTGATGAGAAGGGCCGCTTGTAGAGCAGCCATTCCGTGGACATGTGATGTACGTGATCTCGGTTAGTGTTCGGTTAGCGGTCCGGGTTCGGTTAGGGTCTGGGTTCAGGTTAGTAGTTCGGGTTTGGGTTAGTGGTTAGTGGTTTGGGTTAGAGGTTAGAGGTTAGAGGTTAGAGGTTAGGGTTTTGGTTAGGGTTTTGGTTAATGTCAGGGTGAGGAATCTATTTAGAAACACGAATTTTGGACAGTGCAAAATCTATTAATAAGAAGACATCTATCACAGAGTTATAAATAAAGTGTCACCTCTAATCAGAGGGTTTTATATATAAAGTGTCACCTCTAATTCAGAGGTGTTTAATATATAAAATCGCCGTCTACGCCTGCTTTCTCGCGCCATGTTCACAACCTTTCGCGCGCATGTTTCGAAGACTTTTGCGCGCGATTCACAGCAACTTTCTCGCGCTATTCACGACCTTTCGCGCACTGTCATTTGACAACTTTCGCGTACTATTTTGACCAAGTTTTGTGCAACATGGGACCACCACGACAAACTACACCACTACCAGCTTAATGAGTGCTCCAACTGCTCTATCTATGATCGCCTCCTTTGTGAGGTCCAGTTCAAGGCGAGCACAGGTCAGAAGCCGACACTCCCCCGTCATCGCCGCCGGCACCCAGAGATCAAGTTTCTTGTAAATTTCAGCCCCAGAGAGCTCCTCTTTGATCAGCCAGCCGAGTGGCCCTGTCATTGACCTCCAGGCACTATCCCACTGTGTTTGACAATACTCCTGGTTGCGGCACCATGTGGCATGGGTGGGCAGGGGTGGACACACGGCGAGGGACATACGATGGTCAGTAACCTCGGCTTGTGTTAACGCCAACGCCCGGAATGCCTTGTTGCCAATAAGCTCCTCGTCCTCGGGGGTTATGTCGTTCACGGGGATGGCCATGAGGTCGTCGAAGGCAGCTGTAACCCAGCTCACTAGACTGTAATCAAATCCCATCCTGAATTGCATCGGAGCAGGAAAATTGGCGTGGGCTTCGAGAAAATGGACCGCATATTCAACACCTGATTCGACCGCAAAGAAATGGCTGGTCTTCAAAATAGCGCAGAGGTCTGCGACGAGGGGAACGTCTGGGCTCCAGCTGCAAACATACAGTGGGTGTTTAGCTTCTTGCCCATTAGGATCGGCTCCGAATGCACCTTGCGATGTTGAAAATGAAGTTCAGGAACTTTTCGTATTCCACCGTTGTGAAATTGGGTGGCAGCGGTACTGCTGTGGTATCACTGGTACCGTTACTGGCCTTGAGTGTGGGTGTAGGTTGGTTTGGGGTGGGCAAGGTGAGCATGCCACTGAAGAAACCGCTCGTGGCAATAAGGTGGTGGCGATAAACGTTGAACAGTGTGCCGTCCGCAGCCTGGAAAAAATTAGATATGGTTATATACCAATGTGGAGTCTCTTGCCTGCAAAGTAAGAGTGCCATCCGCAAAATACAGCCAATTGTGCCTCGACATGACGCGGGACGAGAACAAAGGGTGGTGATCATGTGATCCCCGCGTTTCTCCTCCTACGACGATGGAGCCGTTTGCGTTCCCGGAAAATATCTCTGTACTTCCTCAAATCCCACTCCCATGGTCCGCGAACGTTATTGCTGCACACCAAATCCTCAATAATGCCTATGTCCGAGCGTTGCAAACACTTCGGGAGGAGGATAGTGATCCTCTTCGTTACAAGCTTCTTTCCTCGAACATAATGGACTCCATGATTCCGGTTTTGGAGGGAATGGAAGGCGAGGTCCCGCAACCTTGGATTCATGCCTGTGCCAATATTTTTGGACCCCTTGTTTACGAGCTACAGGTGTCCGCACTCGCTGCAGAAGGAATGTAAGTTGGCCCAATTGCAGATTGCGCTCAAATATTCGGGTTAACCAACGATAACAAAGAAAGGGATCAAATAGAGCTCCTGCAGCCTGTGTCTGAAGAACGGACAGGGCAAGCAGGCCGACCGCGAAAAAATGTCGACGCAGAGTACCTCAAGGAGGCCACCTCCTCCAATCGCAATATCCCACTGGGTACGTTGGCGGCTACCCTCAAGATTCATCGCCACACCCTTCGAAAGAAAATGCGGGACCTCGGAGTGGAAAAGCGATTCAACACTATGGACGACGACGAGCTGGATGCAATAACTCGCCGGTACAAGGCTAAAAAGCCCATATCGGGGCTGCGCTATCTCCGGGGTCACTTCCGTCGCAATGGCCTTCGCGTACAGAAAGAGCGAGCGCGGCACTCTCTGAAACGAGTTGACGCCCTCGGGCAGGCACTCAGAACACGCCTGGCCATTAAACGTCGTCGTTACAAAGTCCCCCGCCCAAATTATCTGTGGCATTGCGACGGACACCACAAGCTGATTTGGTGGGGTATTGTGACACACGGTATCGTCGACGGGTACTGTAGAACGGTGAGCATGCTTTTACTGCTTATCAGTTCCGTCTTACCCTCACCCGTCCTTCTTAAAGGTCACTGGTTTAAGGGCGAGCACCAATAATCTCGCTATCACCGTACTCCAGGTGTTCATGGAAGCGATTCAGGAGTACGGTACACCTTCACGAGTGCGCGGCGACCGCGGCGGTGAAAACACCAAAGTAGCAATATGGATGGTCATGCACCGCGGGTCCGGGCGGGCGTCTTTCATGTGGGGCTTGTGCGTTTTATTTTGCGCTATATTCCAGTCTTCACGTCCTAACACATTTCAGGTCTACGCGCAATACCCGTATAGAGCGGTTGTGGGTAGAAGTAGGGACACAGTTTGCGCGACGCTGGCGGGCGTTCTTTACACGACTGGGAAGGCTCCACAACCTGGACCGTAAGAACCCCGGCCATTTGTGGCTGTTGCATCGATTATTCCTACCCGCACTGAATGAAGACTGCCGGGAATTCCAAGAGGAATGGAACCTACACCCTATTTCCGGCCCGATGACTATCAACCAGAGCCCAGCAGTAAGTTGTGAGTAGCTCTACAACAACAAAGACTGATTTTTACTGCCCAGGATATACATTTCCTTGGCCAAACGACGGAGGGTGTTTACCGCGATGATCCCCTCGACGGAATCCATCCTGATGCAATTAACCGCTACTATGGGGTTTCTGGGCCATGTCTTCGTCGCGCACGACACAACACTGGGGCTGGGGCTTCGGAGGAGGATGACGAGGAGGATGAGACCGATTCCGAGCCAACTCCAGAGGAAGTGCGCGAGAATCAGATCGCAGCTGATCTCGCTCAGAATATTCGCCACCAGCCTATCAAGGTTGCTCGACACTGCTCCCCTTTCCCGGACCCCGACTCGGAGAACACCTTCCTAGAAATCCTCGAGAACCTGTTGTCCCACCCCGATATCCTTCCAGAAGACTACGGCATTCTTGAAGACGAGTGGGACGAAGATGACTATCCAGAGGTCGAAAGCACACGACAGGGGACAAGTGGGAAGGAGCTGCTGGTAGTACTTCCCAGAGCGGAGTGGTTTCCAAGGGCGGCTCAATGGGCCCAGGCGCTGGACCTCCTGACGCGCTACTTGCATGAGTGGGAACCGAAGCACTCGATAGCTCTGCAGAAGAACTTTCTGACTGAATGTAACGCAAACTGTATTTGGGACCTAGTGTACATCAGAAACATGTGCGACCTATGTAAAAGACAGTCTGTATAATGTTATTTCAGAATCGAGACAATAATTTAGCCACGTACAAAATGTCGGATGCGGCGGCATCACGACGCCGACGGGTTGCGTATCTCCTGGGTCCAAATTGTTTGCAGGCCGGTAGTATACATCCTAGGGCAGAAGTACATTGTGAGGAGACAAGGGCTAGACCTGCGATAAAGCAAGTTAGTAGAATAGCTGTAAACTGTAAAATTGCATACACTGCTATGCCGCACGACGGCGGCGACGTGTTTCGCGTTTCTTGAGTCCAAAACCTCCACAGGGCCGGAGAGTACATCCTGGGGTAGAGGAATGTGGCAAGAGACATAAGCATTATATAGATTTGGGTGAGCTTGTAAAAGATTAGCAAAATTTGGGCGCCATCACTCGCGACGGAGCCGTCCACGAACGCGACATTCGTTCGGCCTGCGGACAATGTCTCACTTGAAGGGGAATCACAGCGCTGCCCAGGCACCTTTCGTCAACGAAAGTCGACGAAGAATTGGCCGAGAAAACATACCTGCCGGGAATTCATTTCCCAAACGTTGTCTCCGACGGCGCCGGTGCATTTCGGGTTTCTTGGGTTCAAAGGCTTCATAATGTGTTCGGGGGTATGCCAGGGGAGACATACGTCGCCGAAGGTCGAGGACTAGACTTGTATTCGAATGGACTTAAGTGAGTTTGGCAAAATGACCGAAAATCACTTACTCCGGAATAAGGTGTCGCGTGGTCAAGGTGTACCTAATAATCAGAGTCAGAGCTGGATGAGATTAAGTGAGATTGGGAAATTGATCGTACACGACCTACTTTGGGATGAGGTGTCGCGACGTCAACGTGTTTCACCTTCGGTGGATTAAACACTCTGATGATGCGTTGTAAGACATCAAAGGGTAGCTGTACGTCGCAGAAACCTAAGGTCTAGACATATATTTGAATGAGATTGAGCAAGTTTAGTAAAATGACGAGGAATTCACCTACTCTGGGACCAGGCACCCCGACGTCGACGGGTCTCGGGTTTCTCACGTCCAACGGCTTGGTAATATGTTAGGGGCGTCCAAGGGGGAGTGCACATCACAGAGATCCAGGAATTGGACCAATATTTGAATGAAATAGAGTGAGATCGGCAAAATGACAAGGAAATTGGAGACTCCGGGATAAGGTGGTCCAATGTCGATGTATCTCGTGTTTTTTGGGCCCAATGGCTTGACACTAAGTCAAGGGATATCACAGGAGAGATATACGTCGCAGGGAGCCCAGGATTGGGTCGATTTTTGAATGACATTGACGCAGTTAGCCCAGGACTTCTGGGTCTTGATTATTGCAGCGGCTGCTGAGAGGACTTGTTTAGAAACACCATGGCAGCCTTCCAGACATCGAGCAAGGAAGGGTCGGGAGTAGGTAAGTAGCAGGTAGGTGGAGTGCAACGTGAGACGGACGGCGGGTGAGAAACGGCAGGAGGAGAGCTGTCAATTTCCTTTTTGGGACATCACGCTCTGTTCCTCTAACCACAACAACGCGCCGACGCGTTTGTTGACTCTCTGCGGGCTCTAAAGTCACAGGTGTTACTCTACGCGCCAAAAATCGAATCATCGATTCGTTTTGGTAACGCGTTCCACAGTCACAAGAAGTGCAAGACACCTTGCACTGGCAGCTCTCGACGTCTTTCCTCCGAGTCTCCGCTGGTGCTGTGCCCCCTCATTACATTACAGGCGCCATTCATAGAGGATGTTCTTTTTCCCCCTCTGCACGTTCAATGTCCTCAAGGTGGGTCCGTAGCCAGCAACACACGCCTAGGGATCCCCACCGTACCGTATACGGTTACGGCCGTAAAAATTACGGTCTCTTACGGGTCTGCACCGGGCCGTAACCGTAACCGTAAAGCGAGTTTCAGAGGGCCTTACGGTACGGTACCGTATAAGTTACGGTCTTTACGGTTCTGACGGTCCGTAAATTCTCATTAAAATTGAAATAAATTCTGAGAGAGCTCAGATTTGAAGAAAGAACACCATACCTTCATGTCTCAAACATCCTTTGGCAAGAACATGTTTCGCTTTGGTTTCGCTGGCTTTCGCTGGTCTTGACGGTTCGGAGCTGACGGCCGAGATCAACAATCACATCATGATCGTTTGCCGGACCAATGTTGGGTGCCGACATCGTCTGAAGTGCAACTTTAATCCAGGTACGGGTGCATGCTTCGGATTTAGAGGGCCTTGAATCCCCGAACAGTCTGTTACACCCCGGAAAAAGGCCATTCAATTTAAATGGATTTACGGTCCGTATGGCACCGTATACGGGCCGTATTCTTACGGGCCCGTACAGTGTACGGCCGGTCCCAAACCGTAACCGTAAAAAGGCGAGCCAAGGGCCTTACGGTACGGTTACGGGTCCCGTATAACCGTAACCGTATACGGTAGTTTACGGGTACGGTGGGGATCCCTACACACGCCGTCGGCCACGTTGGGTCCAGGATCCCTTCTCTTTCCCCATGCCCATAACCAACGCACACGGGCATGTTCTCAGTCATACAGATATTCCTTATCTTTATTTGCTATGCACAGATACCCGTTTACAGGCTAGGAGGAAGCCCCGCCTGTCTCAAGTCCGGGGGAAATAGAGCGCAGAGAGAGGATGGAACAAGGGAACGGGTCCATGCGGCGGTGCGAGCTACGCACGTGCACATCCCTTCATATCTCCTTTATTCTTTCCGAAGTTGGCGGGAACAAGTACCCGGTCTTGATTGACCTTGAGCCTGGGACCATGGACTTCGTTCGCTCGGGCTCTTCCGTCCCGACAACTTTGTGTTTGGCCAGAACGGTGCTGGTAATAACTGGGCAAAAGGGCGTACGTTTTGCGTTGTGTCGTCGCTTTGTTGGCCCGTCAAGGCTGACGCGCCTTGTTTGCAGACTACCCAGAGGGAGCTGAGCTCGTGGACTCTGTGCTGGATGTTGTGCGGAAGGAGGCTGAGGGCACTGACTGCCCTCAAGCATTGACGTTTTCGTAGTTCACGGAAGCCGCGTCCAACATGCAGGATCTGGTCGCTGAGTACCAGCAGTACCAGGATGCCACGTACGTACGTTGCCCACATCTCATTTCGTCCCATCCGCTGACGCATTCTTTGTTAGCATCGGGGAGGAAGGTCATTACGAGGAAGAGCTCCCCGTCGAGGAGGAGTAGACTGCTTTCTAGAATAATGCTAGGGCATATTATATCCGCGCGACCGACTGGCATTTTTGCTGTCTGTCTTGCATGACTTATGATCCCTCACGTTTACGCGTACGCTCCCGTATTCTGTCGGGCTATTCTATTGGAACAAAAGCGGGATTTCCTCCGCACTTGGTCGAGTTTTAGTACGTCCGAAACGCCCGAAACGCCTCCATACACTTCACCTGTTCCTGAATCTTTTGGAATACAATATATGTTCTCAAGAACCCTCAGTTATCCCTCAGTTATACAAGAATGAAATTATATTGATTAAACTAGACGTGCTATGATAGAAGAACGAAACAGACGATCTAAAGGAACGGAGGCAGAGCGCTGAAAATCCGAAGAGCAAGGAATGTGGGAGTTATACGATTCAGCGAGCAGAACAATCTACGTGGATTTTGTGTCAGCCCAAGGGTTTCGTCCCTGACGTCCACGGCCCATGCGTTTGAAGCGTGGCTGAGAGGTGGACCCCTCTGCACCTTCCGCGTTTGTTTCAGGCAACCTCGAGGAGGAGGCAACGGCGTTGGTTGGGGTAGGCAGCTGGGTTGGACCAGAATAGGTGGACGTAGGAAAATAAGTCGACTGCACGCCAAAAGAGGTGCTAGCCCCGGGCGATGACATGCCTGTAAAGTCCATGGTGGACATGTACCCGGTAGGGGAATCTACTGATGAGAGACCAAAGTCGAAGCTGTCGAAATACGAAGCCGGAATGGGCTGAGCGGAAGGAGAAGGTGCGGGGGGAGAAGGCGCGGGGGAAGGGGACTTTGGGCGTGTAATGATGAGGGGAGGAATCCAGGCACTGGCTATGGCGGACGGAGGGCGCATCGTCTGCACTAGAGCTAATGGCGAGGGAAACTCGTCGTCGCTGATGACTATTCCATCGTTGGCAGAGCCAGAAGCACCAGCTTCGGGTATTGGGCGTGTCTCGTCGTCGCTGCTTCCAGGGATGAAGACTGTTGGTGATCTTCTTGGCTCCTAGGAATGTTATTGAGGTTGAATGAATGAAGCAGAAGTTTGATGCTGAACTTACCTGTGGCTGAACGGGTACGGTGACGCATTTTGGCAGCCTTCTTCATGTCCGTTTCCTCCTCGTCCTCGCTAACTATGAAGATGAATAAGTTTAGGGCAGAAGGGGAGGGAAATGCGGTATTTACGTTCAGGCTCAAGCTTGACCTTGATCTTACGGGCTGAAGAACGGTGAGTTCAATGAATCACATATAATGTGCATGTCCATACCAGTCTTTTTACGCGGTGTCATGATGATATCTTCGGAGGTCGGAGTCTCGAGGTCGGTGCCAACGTGGTCATCGTCGCTTTCCGGCTCACTATCAGTGGCATCCCAATTGTTGTAGCGCCTTGCTGAGATTGGAAGCTGGGAAGCTGGAGGAAGTTAAATCACCACGGCAGAGGCCAGGAGAGAGAGAGCGGGCTTACCAAGGTAGAGAACGCGGTCTGCTTTTGCCTTTCCCGATACTGCCTTGCAGAGAAGTGCAAGCTGGATACCGCCTGGGGACTCATTACCGGAAAGAGCCAAATTCTTGCCATCCCTGACGACTGCGCGCCAGCAGTGGGCTTCATCCCCCCCGGTCTCCCGAGTCTTCCGTTCGAGATAGGTAATTGGCTTCTCACACAACACCTTGAGCTCCTTGGTCACACGGGTATAGTTCCAGTTCTGATTCATCTTGAGGAGGTTCTTGGGAGTCCGCAACACGATGAGGCCGGCATCACACAATTCGTCTTGTAGTGTGGCGCCGGGGACCCTGGTGTGCTGGAGTACGCCGTCCTGCTAAAACATCAGAAAGATCCATGTCGTGCGAGCCAAGACTCACGATGATGCCACCGGGTAAGAGAACAAGTTTCCCGTATTCCACAACGTCCTTGGAATTGCTGGATGCGTTGCCTTTTGGGGGTTTTTCCTCCTGGAAGGCGAATGAAGGAGGAAAATAATGGAGATCACAAGACGGACCTTTTCTTTTCCCTTGCCCTTGCCATTGTCGAGCTTCACCTTTTTTAAGCTTGGTTCCGTATCCGTGTCGGTGCTCTTGCGCTTCTTTCGAAGTCCAGAGCTGGTCTCTGCTTCAGCCTCTTCTTTGGACGACTTGACAGAGCCGAGGAGAAGACGACCTGCGTCTCTATATCCACGAATAAGGGACCCAGCTGAACGAGCCGGCTCTGGGTGGGCGCTTTCGATATGGCGACAACTGAGGCATAGGACACGACCGTCTTCTTCAACAACGGTCTTCTCACAGCGGAGGCAGATGCACTGGTTTCCTTCCCTGTCCTTTCCGCGGCAAGCAGTGGGGTCAGACATGAAAGAGGAGGTATATGTGTGTTGGCAAGCAGAAGTGTTTCCTGTCCCAAAGGGGACTCAAACCAAAGCCGCACTCGAGCCGCACTCGATCATCCGAGTTCTGAATTTTGTGGTCGTTACCAGGCGCTGCGATGACGGCTCAAGGGCGGCGGTTACAAACTCTTCGCTGTTTAGGGTGTAGACTCAAGCCCGGGTCAGCAATTGAGCTGCTGCAGCCGCAGGACAGTAAAGTGGTCGGTGCAGGTGATGGCGGGAAGAAGGTGCCTATGTCCGAAAAAGGAGATTCTCAAAGTAGAGCGCGAAGTGCTAAAAAAGCGCGCGAAACTGCTAAAAATAGCGCGCGAAATAATAAATGTACAAAGTGAACGTCATACATTAGAGCCTCGCGATGTATTAAAACCCCAGATACCCCTGCAACACCAACCCGGCCCGGCCTCGATTCCCACGCCTGTTGGCTGACATCAACCACCATCGGCTTTTGCGCGAATGGACGCTATTGGATAGGTATGGGTCTAATTCACCTTGAGTGTCCATTACTTTACTTATTCAACCTCCTATAGTCCCTCTCAAGGCCTTTCAGGCCGGCTTAACTCGACCAATTCTCGCGGCACATTTCTGGCTTCCGGTGCAAGTTGCTGCGGCAACCGATTCGACTGGATTTCGGCTTCCACAATTCTGGGCATAATCTTGGCGGCGTCCACTAGTTTTCCCTCGGCCTCTTGTAATTCTTTCGGCCGGCAACTCAAGGTTCTTTCAAAGCTTCGAATCGTCGACTCGCTGAACTCTGGTAGCCCTCGCTGGGTCTGAACGCCTCGAGAATTTGCATTTAATCCCGACTCGCGGCGCCTGAATCCTTCAAAACCTCTCTCCCGATGCTCAAGTCTACCCTCAAGTTTCTACGGCGTCACTTTGGCCGAACTGTGGTGTACCCCGCGCCAGTCCTCGGCCCTTCACCTTCGTAACCCTGGACCTCCCAACTCGTATCGACGCCCTCAACTCGCATGCTGACCTTTGAGATGCCCTCACTCTGCTTTGATTTTTCAAATCTGGTCCGCAATGCCGTCGGATTGGTCCCTCTGAGCAAGTCATCGTCAAATTGACCCGCCTTGGTTTCGAGATATGTATGTAGTCTTATCCTCATACATTCACTTTACCCCAAAGTCTTGACCTCACCTCATAGATTTTCCTCGAGGGATTTGTGGGGAGATTATCGTCAAGGCTGACTTACCTCGGCTTCCAATTTCTTTGATTCAAGGTACTTATGTGATCTCATGCTTCAATACATGTCGTTTTCCTCATCGAGATACTAACATGGTCTCACAGATCTTCATCGGCACTTCAACAGACTTGGACTTCAAGTCTTTTACCGCTATCTTCCAACCAACCATTCAGTCCTTGTATTCTACTAACCATGGTTTCAATTCATTAGGCTCCCTACGTTCCAAGCCATTCAAACTCGCATCGGTATGTTGTCCCTTTCGAGGTATGTAGTCTTATCGTCAAGACTGACTTACCTCGGGTTCCCAATTTTTTTATTCAAGGTATGTGATCTGCTTCGATATATGTCGTTTGCCTCATTCAGATACTAACATGGTCTCACAGATCTTTGGACCTCAAGTCTTTTACCGCTACCTTTCACCCATTCAGTCCTTGTATTCTACTAACCACGGTTTCACTTCATACGTTCCAAGCCATCCAAACTCGCATCGGTATGTCGTCCCTTCGGCGCATGACACCTACTGACCACCTCACGTACTTTCTGTGCACTTTGGTACGCGCTTCAACCCTCTTTCCTCTTGATTTTCTTCTAACCTAAATTCATCACAGATCCTGAATCCAATTCGTTTCAACCCTAGTCTATGCTTGCGCCGGTTGGATTCGACACGCCGTTGTACTTGAGAATTGCGGCATAGTCTTTTCCTCTTGATTCCTTTGATCATTCTCTTCTGACTGGTTCACACAGATCCTGAATTGCGGCATAGCCAGAACTCACCCCTGGGTCTCATAGGCCTGCCACAACTGCGATATGTGGCTTAGATACCCTTAAATCGAGTGCGATTCAAGTTTAAACAGGTGAGTATCGGTCATTCATGATCGAACTTTGACTGACCGATTGTCAGATCTAGTATTGGTATGTTCAACTCTCATACTCGACGGCTTCTGGGGTGGGAATGGCGAATCTGGTTGGTTCCACGGCTACAGGTGCGTCTCTATATCCATCCTCACGGTCCTTGAGCGCTGACAGTCGAACTCGTCGCCCAGATTGACTTGAACCGTTTCAGGTTCAAACTCCAGTTTTCACTCGTTAACGGTGTGTTCTTTGGTCCCTCGACTCATTTACTGAGACTTTCGCAGTTCTATCAAGACATTGAACTTTGTTTACGCCATCCAACACCCTTGAGAGGCCCTTACCCTGCCCGTTTGAACCCAGCTAGACCGAACTAGGTGGCCCTTTGAATGTTAATACCGGTGTGTTCATTAGTACCTCAGCTCATTTACTGAGACTTTTGCCGTTCTATCATATTACCCGCATCGTAGTCCTCTGGAGGCCGAACCTGTGTATGCGAGTTTGAATCTAGGTGCGTATGTTCAAATCACCTTAATTTTGAACCGACCTTCGTTCAAGGCGTTCAACTGTATTCAAGCCATGAGGCCCTTACCCTGCCCGTTTGAGCCCAACTGGACTGAAACGATGTGGCTTTTTGAATGCAGGTTAGTAATGCACATTCAACTTGGCTAGTAATTTTTAACCGACCTTCGTTCAAGGCGTTCAACTGCGTTCAAGCCATCCAGCACCTCTGAGAGGGCGTCTCCGCCCTTTAAACCCAGCTAGACCGAAACCGAAATTATCGCCGTTCAATGCAGGTATGTATGTCCGCATTCATCTTGGTTGAACTGCGGCATTCAGATTTAATTAGTATTAATACCGGTGTGTCCGTTCCGTTAGTCCCTCAACATTTACTGAGACTGTTTCTGTTTCTGTTTCGCAGGTCTATCATACTACCCACATCGTAGTCCTCTGGGGACCGAACCTATGTGAAATTGACTCACGTCGGTTCGAAATCAACTTGGTTGGTAATTTTGGAACCGACCTTCGTTCAAGGCTTCAAGCCATTCAACACCCTGAAGGCCCTCTCCCTGCCCGTTTGAGCCCAGCCAGACTAAAACTATGTGGCTGTTTGAATGCAGGTTAGTAATACACATTCAACTTGGCTAGTAATTTTGGAACCGACCTTCGTTCACGCCATTTAAAACCCTGGAGCGGCCCTTACCCTGCCGTTTGAGCCCAGCTACACTGAAACTACATGGGCCTTTGAATGCAGGTTAGTATAATAATACACATTCAACTTGGCTACTAATTTTTGAAGTTTGAACCGATTCGTTCAAGGCGTTCAACTGCGTTCAGCACCCCTGCCTGTTTGACCCAGGTATACTTTGTTTGAATGCAGGTATGTACTGTATGTCCGCCTTTGATTTTTGTTTGGAGTCTTCGAGCTGATCTCATTTTTGTAGTCTTCGAGCTGACCTTTATTCAAGTTATTCACGCTTGAGTCCTCGTTCAAGGCATTCAAGGCATTCAACACCGTTACCCTGCCCGTTCGAACCCAAACTATCGCCGTTTGAATGCAACATTCATCTTGGTTAGTTATTTTTTGAACTGACCTTGGCTTCAGATTCAATACCTTCGTTCAAGAGGGCATTTTTTGTTTATTTCCATGTGAAACCATGACCAACCCAGGTACTCATGTCGGAGTATTGTATATTGTAAATTATGATGCGCTGAGCGTGGTTGAGGTTGAACAGTTCAGTTCCGATATCGGTGAACACTTATCTCACTCACCTTACCAAATTGCATCTCGAGCTAACCCGAGTCATCCAGCTTCTCCGACGCCCATTCGGTCCGCAAGCTTGATTGATTTCGAGTTTCCAACGAGCCAACGGTGCATGTATCCGAATGTCGGTGAGTACTTTTTCATCTCATCTCTCCGTCCGTGTTAACCTACTCATCCCAACAACCCAATTCGAATCCTAATATTAATATTGGGTCTCAAGCATGCTGCATGCAATGCACATTTATAGTCAGTAAGTATGTATCCCTCGTATTGGCCTGAGATCCCAGCTCACGAACCTCTCTACTGCGAGCGAGTGCGCCGCGCCACATCGAACCTCACAAGGTACTCAGATCACGGTAAGCCAAGCCAAGCCAATCTAAGTAACACTCTTCCTCCGTCGCGGTGTCAATGTCACTCACTCCAAGTTACAGTTCAAGCACCAAGTACCCAACCCTTCAAACGTTGCCGTCCCCGACTCAGAGTTCAACCCAGGTAAGTAAGTACACTTCCCTCTATTCTATTATTCTCGGAACTGACCTACAGCTAGCTTCACAGCATTGCATTCCTCGATTCAATTCACGCATTGAGTTTGAGCAGTATGTAAGCTCTCTCGTCCCGAAACCACTTGGGTATTATAAACTTACTTACTTACTTACGTGCCGTCAGATTTCTGCGCAGATCGAATCCACATCCACGCCGATCCACGAGTTTGAGTTTGAGGTGAGGTGAGTCCGTTATCTTCTACTTGAATCCGTGCCGAATCATCTCCCAGCTTAACGATCGACCTTCTCGCGCGCGCTTCAAACTCTGCAAGGCGCGGTACGCCTTGCTTCCTTCCTTTCATCTGACAATCCTGGCGCTAACCGCATCCCACAGGTATTGATGAGTTGGGCGACGTAAGTGAATTTCATTCAAAATGGGTAGGTACGGGGATATGGGGACATGGGACGTGTACGGAGGACTCGGGACGGGACGGGGGGGTGCGAGGGCGTGGAGATAGATAGCGCGCGGACAGGATTGAGGCCGCGCGCTGCGCCTCTGTGTAGCTCCCGTGATCGGCTCGTCGACGGGCACGCTCGCGGTATGGCAACGCGGGAGTGTGCGCCGGCTACGCACAGCTGCTGCGCAGCCTCGACGTGTGCGGGGACGCGACGCAGACGGAGTACACGCATGCGCGCTGGGTGGGAGGGACGTCCGCACTTGGCTCGGGTGGCCGATGCGATGATGATGGAGGCGGGGGCGCAGGGGAGAGGAGAGGGAGGAGCTGGCGATGGGGAGGAGAGTGCAGCAGCTGCGCGCCGGGATACGAGTTGCCTGATTTGGCAGCACGGCCTCGCGAGCATACGACTCGTCCACGCGTGACCAGCAGCACCCCGTCGCGGCTGGGAGGGAGGGGAGAGTAGGGAGGAAAGGGGAGGATAGGGAGGAAAGGGTATGGAGGGAGGCAGGTGGAACGCGAGGAGGACGTGGAGTCCTCGATAG
The DNA here is from genome assembly GCA_029378385.1 of Mycena metata. NCBI lineage: Eukaryota > Fungi > Basidiomycota > Agaricomycetes > Agaricales > Mycenaceae > Mycena > Mycena metata. Next base: position 203,436 of record JARKIB010000168.1, on the reverse strand, counting down.
TAGCCCAGCCGACGCTACCCATGTCAACGGACAGCGGTAACTGCGCGGACTTGGTGCCTGGCCGGTGCTCGCGTGGGGGAGGTCGTGAGCGCAGGTGAGAAGAAAATAAAGGCGGGCGTACATGGAGGTCCTGACTCGTGGCGAACGGCAGCGGTGTGGCCGAGTTGACGCCTTGCGGTTGGGCTGTGAGAGTAGATAAGGGAGTGGCAAGGCACGTAGATAGTAGACGTACGATGAGGATGAGTGAAGGCGGTGCTCGTGGGACGGGAGGGGGCGGAGACGCGAGGGCGGGCTGGTGTGAAGGAAGTGCGCGGCAGTCGTCCAGCGAAGAGAGGAGAAGAGTCGAGTGGGTGAGCGACTGGCGACGTCATGGCAACGGGGATTCAAGAATTATTGGGGACGGGCTACGCTTTCTTCGGGAGGCCAGGGGAGAGGAGGGGCCAGGATACAGGGACATTGACTTCGGCGGCAATTCATTTGACAGTAGGTTTGTGTTCATCCTGAGTGCTGTCGGCTGCGTTGGGAGTGGGTCCGTCGGCCATGGTGGTGGTGGAAGTGAGCAGGACGTGGACGTAATGAAAGCGTGACAACGAACTCTTAAGATCGCTATTCTAAGCCCGATATAACCGAATTCTAATTTCTCGCGCACCCGATCAGGCCCTAAGAAAGGAAAGAGTATAGGTTATGAAAGCGTCTATAGGGCACGGTGCACTCATTTGAGATGAGTTGAATGGCCAGAGCGGGGTTCGACTCACACACCCCTACGCATCCACCGTGGACTTGCCGTGGACACAGGTGTTTTTTCTCCTTCTACAGCAGTAAATACGAGGCACATATGGTCGGCGAGATCAAATCGGCCACACCGGTCTTTGGCTTGAAAAAAACCGAATCGTCGCTGCGGAATGTGCGAAGAAACAAACAGTCGATCATTACCGGCATTTTTGCGACTCCTTCATGCATCCTCATGCACACTGACCAGTTATTCAAAGCACCCGCTCTACTTAGGTTGTAACGGGCTGCTATGAGAGTGGCAGTTGGCAGCGGAAGTAAAAGGACAGAGTATAGGAAGCGCACGCACACACATCGGTTGGTCGGCCAGGGCCCGAGGGTTCGACTCCCTCCCGACGCATTAGGCTGCTTTGTGACAGATCTTTTTTTTGTATTCTAATTGTCGGCGATCCGACCTCTCCACCAGATCGCCCGGGCCTCATCGACAGAACTGAACAAACGGACACCTTCATAGGAAGTAAGTATAAACTCGGAAGTAAATATAGAGGATACGCCAGGAAAGCGTCGATGGTGGGGGTGCACACACCCAAACACAATTAATTAAATAAACGTTAGCAGTGGGTTCGACTCCCTCCCTCGCATTCGAGTGTTGAGAATTTTTTTGGATCCCGGGCCTTCCTCACACATTTCCTTCCTCACGCGCCTTTTACCGGCAGCCGCCGACACCAAATCACCTCGCCGAGGGGCCCTCACGCACTTGCAATTAATTCCTGTTTACCCACCGTAGAACTAACCCAACCCAACGGAGGGGTAAGCACTTTACAAAAATGGGAGTACGTATGTATGAAAACAAGAGTATCCATCCTGACTCCCACATATTTAGAGTGTCTATCCTGAAACAAAAACAAAAATGGTTCCCATCTCGCCGTGCAGGCCGACTTCATCGTTGCCGGGAGTACCAAGTTGGAAGTAGCTCGGTATCCGGAGGCGTCGATGGTCGATGGTACCACGGGGTACTGTTAGTTGAAAAAAATGTGAGCCGGGGGTTCGACTCCCTCCCGACGCATTCGAGAATCGTTTGCATCCCGTGCCTCCCCACGTATTGTTTTGCTTCCTTTCCTTCCTCCTCACACATTCTCTCGAAAATTTGAACTCGCCACCGAGTGTAACTGCGGTTGAGCTGCAATTGCACCAAAGAAATCGTGTTTGCTCATCGTAAACCCAACCCAGGGGTAAGTAGAAAAGAGTGCGTATCCAAATTAAAGTATCCATGGTGTGAAATCACTGCTACTGCCTCATCGGGGTTGAATCCGGCATCTCGTCGAGTGGAGAGATGCCCAAGCCCATATCGTCAACCGCACCACGAGGCCAACTCTCGCTTGATTTGAGTGATCGGAATGAAATGGCAGTATAGGAAAGCGTCCATGGTACGAGGTGCACACAACATAATTAATTAAATAAACGTGAGCCGGGGGTTCGACTCCCTCCCGAAGGATTGGGAAACTTTTTGCATCCCGCGCCTTTCCTTCCTCACCCAATTTTGTATTCACCACCTCCAACTCACCTCGCCGAGGCGCCGCGCGCACTCGAAATTAATTCCTTCACTCACCGTAAAACTTGGCACGCGGGGTAAGTACTTTTTAAAAACAACAGTGTCCATGGTGTGTGAGATCGCTAGGCTGAATTCTCGTTCGATTCTCTGCAGCCCTCGCCCTCGTGTGTGTGGGAGTCATTGGAATGGAATCATTTTAAAGAAAATGGCAGTGTAGGAAAGCATCGATGGTCGATGATGCGAGGCGCACACACAACGTAGTCGGTTGAAAAACCGTTAGCCGGGGTTCGACTCCCTCCCGACGTGTTCGGTGCTGGCATAAATGTTTTCCTTCCTTCCTCCCACATATTTTTGTCTCCACCAACTCACTCACCGATGGGCCTCACGCACTTGCAATTAAATTAATTCCTGTTCACGTACCGTAAAACCAACCCACCTTAAAAAACCGCACTTATGGATGAAAATAAAAGTGTCCACGCTGCCTTCCCCATTTAAACTCATTACCTCCCCTATGGCCACCCCACCGCCAAATGAAAATCAATTGACATCACTCGCACTCGCAGGCAAAAAATTAACCCACTTGCATTCAGCCGTAGATAAGCAAGCAAGGAAAGAGTATACATACATACATGGAAGTGTATGGTGCGCGGTGCACACAACCCAAATCTCATCGTTTGAGATCAGTTGAATCATGCTGGCCAGGGCGGGGTTCGACTCCCCCCGACCCCTCCGCCGTGGACAAACGTGTTTTCCTTTTGTAGCAATGAATCTTGGGCACGAGAAAACTGGACCAAACTACATGGCTTTCCTTTTCCTTAAGACCCCCGCATTTCCACGACCTACCCCTTGTTGCCAACACTGAGAGCACAATGACCTCCCATACCTATGATTGTTCTTCTTATAACGACTTGGAGCGGCAAATAAGAGTGGTAGTTGGCAGTTGGCCCGAGATGCCCGAGCTGCTTAATCCTGGCAACATGAATCCAGCATGAAGCCTTAAAACACAGAGGTGTCATTGAGAGTAAGCATATGTAAAGGGCAGTATTACTGTACGTTGGAAAGTGTCGGTGGTGTCAGGTCTTCTTTAACGTGACTGATACGGTTCACGCAACGAATCTCTGGTTTGAGATCAGTTGAATGGCCAGGACGGGGCTCGACTCCCCCTTGACGCATCTGGCGTGTCCTCAATTTTTTTTTTCTAGCGATAAACAACACCACAAATGGCCGAGAAAGCTGGACCCACTAAATAGCCTTCCTTCCTTCCAAACAAGCATTCCCTTCCACGCCCTTCCCTTCGTTGTCACACCAAAAACCCGAGGGAGAGAAAAGTACAACGATCACGGTGTTCGACCTCCCTCCTCCCTCCCTTATACCTGTGAATTTGTTCTTCTTATAACGAGCGACGAATAAGAGTGGTAGTTGGCAGCTGGCAGCTGGCAGTTGGCCTGAGATGCCCGAGTCGGTCAATCCTGACAACATGAACCCAGCACAAAGCCTCAAAACTAGGGAGTAAGTAAGTATATATAAAGAGCAGTATTACTGTATATTGGAAAGTGTCGGTACACGCACACACACGTCAATTGGTTGGCGAGGGGCTGGGGGTTCGACTCCCTCCCGACGCATTAGGCTGCTTTGTGACAGAATCTTTTCTTTTTTTTGGATTCTTATGTCGGGGGGGGGGGGATATATTATACTCGCGTGGTCTAAATACCTGAACAATGAGTTTACGTCAGACATACAGGTAGTACCGTAAGGGTGGTTATCCTTACGAGTGTCTGCGTCGACGCAGGCACCCAAGTCCCCGTCCATGAAAGAGGGCCGCTCTCAAACTGCCTTGGAAGGAGAGGAGGGGCAGTGCCCGAGTGAGCCGATCGCTCTTGCAACGTTTCCGTCGCTCTGGTGCTGCACGCTGGCAGGCTTTATGTCTTGAGGAGAAAGGCATGCCATGGGCGTGGTGTTGATCAACGTCCCGCGGGATGAATGGCTACTTTGTACCACAACTTGTGTGCTCCACACCAGTGCGATTGTCGGTGATCCGACCTCTCCACAAGATCGCCCAATCGCCACGCGCAATTCTGCAAAAATCCATATCACTCGCACGCAAAAATTAACCCTACCTGCCTTCAGCCGTAAATAACACGGGGGTAAAGACCCAGGCACACGATTGTTGTGTGCCTTAAATGCACATATCACGCACATGCCCCAGATTTAACTGTGACACATCACTAAGGGCTTTGTTGGTCGTTTTAAAGCTCTTTGTGTTGTGTAGTAGCTATAATGTACATAGTTAGTAGGAATCTGAGATTCATTTTCAGCCTTGAGCACGAGTAAACTTTGTAAATTAGGCTCAGGGTTTTTTTGGCTGAGCTGTGACTCGGCCGCAGATCCCATCGTGGCTCTGCCACCTACTAGGTACATCATAGCTATTATTTGGTCAACCAGCAACACAATGCTCACAAAGAGCTTTAAACCAACTAACAAACTCCTTTGTGACAAGTCACACTTAATTCCGGGCCATGTGCGTGGGATGTGCATTTAAGGCACACAACAATCATGTGCCTGGGTCCTTGCCTGCCATGTAAGCAAACAAGGAAAAAGTATACATACCAAATCTATGGTGCACAATAACTAGCTGTCCTTAGACAAATAAGCAAGCCTGGTGTGAGCTCAGGCTTGCGAGGCACGAGCCCGCCTGAGTGGTAGATAAGGGAGATTAGATTTCACGCGTCTTTTTGTATTAGTCAGTAATTGATCGCATCGCCTCTTGCTCTGCGCTTCACCACGCCTTGTCCTCCCTCCTTCCTCGACGCGTTTATCCCAGAATCTTCGCACTTTTCGCATACCTCACTACGGCACCAAAGTCCCTCCGCGGCCAGGACCTTCCGCTGCCCAACACCTTCGACTTCAAAGCCTGGCGCACCCAGCCACCCGATCGCGACATTCTAGCCGACAGACCCTTCGTGAACGCAATCGGTTTAACCGCGAGGCAGAACTGGCCAACACTGCCAGTAAACGGCTTACCCGGCTCTACGAGGACGCGGCGAACGCCGGCGACACCCCCGACATGTCAGCGACACGACCATCGACATCGGGAAGCGCTTTCGCGTTTTCTACAAGTACACGGAGGAAGAGCTAGAGATGATGGTCGCCTCCCCGAGCGATGCACGACGACGCTGGCCCCGATCCCGGCCTCGGTCCTCGACATTATTCTGGCGGAGAGGGCGAAGCGGGCGGCGGCGAAGAAAGACGAAGGGAAGTTGGAGCCTGCGGTCTCTTTGGTCATGGCGAAGGCAAAGCAGATTGACGTGTTGAGTCGCCCCCCATCTCTATCCCTGACGTCTCTCTAGTGGCGCTCAACTACAAACTACATCCACCGCTGTTTTGATTCACCGACGTCCGACTACAATTCGCAACGGAGCGCTGTACCGAGCTGCCCACGAAGAAGAACATGTCTCTGCCCATGTCCCTGCCCAACGCGCCCGAGAAGAGTATTCTGGACGTTACGCGACTTACGAAGGAGCGGGGCTCCGACGAAAATCCCGGCGATGCTTCCCCCCTCGCGTGAATGCAATCCTTCAAGAATTTTGTTAAGGCGTTGGAAATCCTTCGCCCCGCCGCGACCGTCGCCGGCCCAATGCCTACTCATACGCTGAGGAAATGGAGCTTCACGGGCGGTTTTATGGCACTGCCCGACTTCGAGCAGCATTTCAAGATAACGATATTTGTTTCGACAAGGACGTCTCGACGTCCCAAGTTGGCAACCTAATCATCTCGTACAAGATCAACATGAGGATCGCCAACGGCACCCTTGGCGCGCTCGACTAAGCTCTCGGACCTCTCCTCCGCCTCCTCCGGCTCTGCAGCGAGGACAGCCGCCCTCGCGACTCCGACCGCCGCGACCGCCACAACGACCACAACGATACACGACCTTTCGGACTCATACCTGCACCTCATCACAAATCCTTTTTCCTTTAGACGGTTCCCACCTCTCAATTGCTCCATCGTCATCCCAAATAATGCCTCAGTCTCGGAACACCGCGGGCTCGTATCCAAGTATCTCGACATGGAATTAAAATTGGGCCGCATATTAGGCCCCTCCGTCTGCCGCCATCTCTCCAAGGACGATACGTCCTCCGGCGGGCCTTCCGTTAATTCCTTTATCAATAAATTCGATTTCCCGACAAGATTCGATTTCGCTTTAGATGTGGCTTACTTGGCGAGTTCTTCTTACCCATATTGATGCTCATTTTTTCCCTGGAGCCGCTCGGCTGCGGCCACCCATCCTTCTCCCCCCCTGCATCGCGGGTCGTTTTCTCTTTCTCCCGCGCTGAGCGCATGCCTCCCTTGCCTAGCGAGTACCTCAATCCCTCTGCGCTGCGCGCATGCTCTACCTCAATGCCTCTGCGCCGCGCGCATGCTGTACCTCAATACCTCTGCGCCGCGCGCATGCTCCCTCGCATAGCGAGTACCTCAATGCCTCTGCGCCGTGCGCATGCTGTACCTCAATGCCTCTGCGCCGCGCGCATGCCTCCCTCTCCTAGCGAGTACCTCAATGCCTCTGCGCCGCGCGCATGCCTCCCTCGCCTAGCGAGTATTTTCTCCTCCTCCGCGCCGCGCGCATGCTCCCTCGCATAGCAAGTACCTCAATGCCTCTGCGCTGCGCGCATGCTACCTCGCCTAGCGAGCATTTTCTCCTCCTCTGCGCCGTGCGCATGCTCCCTCGCATAGCGAGTACCTCAATGCCCCTGCGTCGCGCGCATGCTACCTCGCCTAGCGAGTATTGTCTCCTCCTCTGCGCCGCGCGCAGGCCTCCCTCACTTAGCGAGTATTTTCTCCTCCTCCGGCACCTCGCGTTTGCCTTCCCCACACAGCAAATATTTCACTGCCTTCTACCCTCGCACAACGAGCCCTTCTTCTCTACCGTGCCTCTCACACATCCCCGTCTCGCGCCCCACTACCTCCATTCTGCCTTCTTCCCCTCGCGGCCCGACTTGTCCCATCGCCGTGTGTATCGCTAACCAATCCACAGATTTCCAACGCCCCACTGGGTACCCAAGCCTGCGCTTGCGACAGCATGTTCTTCATCAACCATTTTCACTCTTTTGGTATGGCGTCCGCGAGCAGCAACGCCGACCAGATCTGCCGCGCAATTATTGACGTCTGGCGGGCCCCGAAACCAGTGCAGAAACCAGTGCTCGCCAATTTTCATTTTTCAAACGTTGAAAGCCCTTTTGCCGACGGTGCATACAAATATCGTGTTGACTGTGACGCGTCCCTCGCCTGGCACCCAACAAAGACCGGCAAGTCTTATGGTGACACCATCGGTTTCCTGAATTTGCTCTGGGAGCTCACCTACCGTCGTGTTTCCCTAACCGCCTCCGTCCTTTTCCTCACACACCAAGCCTTCTCCTCCCCCTCCGCGCCGTGCACCTGCCTCCCTCGTATAGCAAGTATCTCCTCCGCTCTCGCATAGCGAGTTGCTTTGTCTGCCGTGCCGTGCCCCTGCCTCCCTTGCATAGCAAGTATCTCCTCCTGCTCTCGCATGGCGAGTTGCTTCCTCTGCCGCGCATTGCATGCGCTTTTGTTGCACTTTTGCGCGGTGCACCCGTTTTCTCGCATCATGAGCACTCTCCTTTTTTCCTCTCGCGCCTCCAACATGCCCGTACGTATCGCTAACACACCCACAGATCTCCAACGCCCCTGTTGGCACACAAGCTTGCACTTTGGATGTGAAGGCCTCCCCAGTCACAAAACCCTCCCTCCTCGTGTCGCTGGACGGTATGTTTTTCGTCAACCACTGCCACCCTTTTGGCACGGCTTCCGCAAGCAGCAAGACCGGCCAAATCTGTCGCGCCATCATCAACGTTTGGCACGCCAAAACTGGCGAAGACGGCGACATCCCCGGTACCATTTCGACCGTGATGCATTCCTAGCCCTCATCGGTGGTGCCGACGCGCCCTGGGACCCTACACTTGGACAAGGTCTACGGCAATATCATCGTTCTCCTGGGTTTACTCCGGGACCTCATCCACCGTCGCGTCTCCCTTACCGAGTCAAAGCGCCTCAAACACCTATCGTTCATAGCCCGTGCTGAGGGGTCCGACTATTTCTCCCTCCTCAAACTGCAGGCGTTGCACGGCAATTTGGTGCACGTCTGCTTCACCTATGAATCCGGCTCGGCGCACCTCCCTGTTTTCTCTAATCTGATGGTCCACTACGAAGGCAGCACGTCTTCTCTTCGCCACCTCTCCTTATCTGCGAAACACACCCTACAGTAGTGGAAGCACCAGCTCGCAAATCCCGATGTTTTCCGCCAGCTTCGCCGTATCAGGCCGCTCTGCGATGAGCACATCTTCGTCGTCGCGTCAATGTTTGGGGTTTGGGTCTTGTCATCGGTTGCAGGTGGCACTCCCTCAAACTCAAGGAGGGCTGGGAGGAGCCTGGGCGCGACATCTGCTGGCCCGAGGCAATCACACTCGAGATTCTCTATCTCTTCCTCGCTCAGCTCGAATTCCGTGATATCCACCTCCTAATTCACTCCGATAACAAAGCCGCCATCGGCGCCCTCTCGAAATTGAGCGGTCCCAACGTGCACCTCAATCTTTGTGCGCACCGCGCGTTGGCGACCTCCTCCTCTTGACCTCCTCCTATTCAGTTGTGATCTACATTCAATCAAAGCTCAATCCCGCCGATCGCCCCTTTTGGAAACACCGAAAAATCGCTTTGACAAACACCTCACCTTCCGTTTCGAGTTGCCCCCAGACCTCACTGAATTGTTCGTCGAGCGCAATCAGTGACTGTGACCTGCGGAGTGATGTCGGGCCGATTCCTTTCCATTTCTACCTTATTCTACGTTGACGACCCGCCTATCGCCCGCCTCCATTGCTCGCCTCGCCCGCCTTATGCCGATCACATGATCTCGCCAATGAGCAAATCTTCTTTAGCATGCCCTCCTTATCCTACTCGCGCAAGTCGTGCCTGCCACACGTTCCCGCTAATACCCCAGATGCCTCCACCTTGTTTGCCCACCCTCCAGGTGTTTCCTCGTCGTGCGTTGCCGACACTCCCATTTCGAGTTAACGCGCCTAACATCGTCTTGGCTCCTCACCCCTCGGTCACCTGTACCCGCCGACGCTGCTGCGGATGGACTTCACTCTGTTTTCTATTTATTGGCGCCGCCTTGAACAAATCCTTCCCCCAACACGTTACCACGGCTTGGCCTGCTCACATCCAGGCCTTGCCTCCACCCATGACCTCTCTTACAATACCTCAGCCTTAATTCGAAGACGAGTAACTTGTATATTTGTTTCCTTACACGATCACCATCACATCGCTCATTTGGGTCTTCGGGCCTCTACTACTGAGTACCCTCACGCGAGCCTTTGGGCTCTTAGAGCGTTGCTCTGTTCGGGTTGTTTCGGGTCCTCCTCTTTGAGGCCCGTTCTCCCATTGCGTACTGGAGCTGGTTGCGCGCATCCCGCTCGATTCGCAAGTCGCGTTGAAGACGCGTTTTCTTCCTTGGTGAATCAGCCGCGAAGCGGCCCAGCTCCACCCGCACACACTCAGACTCCTTCCTCCATCTCCTCCTTTCCTCTCTCTCTCCTCCTCCCTTTCCTCCCACACAGCCGGCCATCTCCTCACGGCAGCCGAAGGCCGCGTTTCCCTTTCCTCGCATTCCTCCACGCGTCTCCAAATCGACATCTCCCTTATCAGCTGGCAGTTGGCAGTTGGCCCGAGACGCCTGAGTTGGTCATTTTTGCGGCATAAATTGTCCTGAAGAACTTGAAGCCCTCAACCAGTGTAGTGCAGATATATATTGATCTCAATTTGATAACTTAAAACGAAAGGATCTCATGTGTGTGGCTCAGCACACCAGTTTACTTTTTTTTATCCAAGGAATGCATACCATAGATCTCAACTGGTGATGACAGGCAATCCATGTGCACATATAAATAATTAAGGTACCTGCAGTCAACCCCACATTGCTTTCTGCTACATACGGCTTAACAGTTTCTCAATCTCCAGGGTGTCTGGATGATTCTTGCCCTAAAGGTGTTGCTGTTTCTCCAGCACAAGAATCCTGAGCTCTTTGGCTTTCTCGTGCTCTTGCAGCTTTGAGTATGAACTGGCCAGGTTACCCATTGTACGCAGGGTGGCCGGATGATTCTCGCCCAGAACCTGTTTCCGTTTCTCCAGCACAAGAATTTTGAGCTCTTTGGCCTTCTTGTGCTTTCCCAGCTTTGAGTATGAGCTGGCCAGGTCACCCATTGTACACAAGGTGTCTGGATGATTCTCACCCAGAACCTGTTTCCGTTTCTCCAGCACAAGAATTTTGAGCTCTTTGGCCTTCTTGTGCTTTCCCAGCTTTGAGTATGAGCTGGCCAGGTCACCCATTGTACACAAGGTGTCTGGATGATTCTCGCCCAGAACCTGTTTCTGTTTCTCCAGCACAAGAATTTTGAGCTCTTTGGCCTTCTTGTGCTTTCCCAGCTTTGAGTATATCACCCATTGTACACAGGGTGTCTGGATGATTCTCGCCCAGAACCTGTTTCTGTTTGTCCAGCACAAGGATTTTGAGCTCTTTGGCCTTCTTGTGCTTTCCCAGCGTGAAGGAAGAGCTGGCCAGGTCACCTATTGTACACAAGGTGTCTGGATGATTCTCACCCAGAACCTGTTTCTGTTTCTCCAGCACAATAAGCCCGAGTTCTTTGGCCTTTTGATGTTCACCCAGGTCCGAGTAGGAGAGGGCCAGGTCACCCATTGTACGCAGGGTGTCTGGATGATTCTCACCCAGAACCTGTTTCTGTTTCTCCAGCACAAGAAGCCCGAGTTCTTTGGCCTTTCGATGTTTGCCCAGGTCGCAGTAGGAGAGGGCCAGGTCACCCATTGTACGCAGGGTGTCTGGATGATTCTCACCCAGAACCTGTTTCTGTTTCCCCAGCACAATAACCCCGAGTTCTTTGGCCTTTTGATGTTCACCCAGGTCCGAGTAGGAGAGGGCCAGGTCACCCATTGTACGCAGGGTGTCTGGATGATTGTCACCCAGAACCTGTTTCTGTTTCTCCAGCACAAGAAGCCCGAGTTCTTTGGCCTTTCGATGTTTGCCCAGGTCGCAGTAGGAGAGGGCCAGGTCACCCATTGTACGCAGGGTGTCTGGATGATTCTCACCCAGAACCTGTTTCTGTTTCCCCAGCACAATAACCCCGAGTTCTTTGGCCTTTTGATGTTCACCCAGGTCCGAGTAGGAGAGGGCCAGGTCACCCATTGTACGCAGGGTGTCTGGATGATTCTCACCCAGAACATGTTTCTGTTTCCCCAGCTCAATAACCCCGAGTTCTTTGGCCTTTCGATGTTTGCCCAGGGCTGAGTATGAATTGGTTAGGTTACCCATTGTATGCAGGGTGTGTAGATGATTCTCACCCAGAACCTGTTTCTGTTTCTCCAGCACAGGAATTTTGAGCTCTTTGGCCTTTTGATGTTTGCCCAGGGCTAAGTATGAATTGGTCAAGTTACCCATTGTACGCAGGGTGTGTAGATGATTCTCACCAAGAACCTGTTTCTGTTTCTCCAGCACAATAACCTCGAGCTCTTTGGCCCTTTCATGCTCTCCCAGATGTGAGTATGAGCTGGCCAGGTTACCCATTGTATGCAGGGTGTCTGGATGGTTCTCACCCAGAACCTGTTTCTGTTTCTCCAGCACAAAAACCTCGAGCTCTTTGGCCCTTTCATGCTCTCCCAGACATGAGTATGAGTTGGCCAGGTTACCCATTGTATGCAGGGTGTCTGGATGGTTCTCACCCAGAACCTGTTTCTGTTTCTCCAGCACAATAACCTCGAGCTCTTTGGCCCTTTCATGCTCTCCCAGACATGAGTATGAGTTGGCCAGGTTACCCATTGTATGCAGGGTGTCTGGATGGTTCTCACCCAGAACCTGTTTCTGTTTCTCCAGCACAATAACCTTGAGCTCTTTGGCCCTTTCATGCTCTCCCAGACATGAGTATGAGTTGGCCAGGTTACCCATTGTATGCAGGGTGTCTGGATGGTTCTCACCCAGAACCTGTTTCTGTTTCTCCAGCACAATAGCCTTGAGCTCTTTGGCCCTTTCATGCTCTCCCAGACGTGAGTATAAGCTGGCCAGGTTACCCATTGTATGCAGGGTGCCTGGATGATTCTCACCCAAAACCTGTTTTCTTTTCTCCAGCACAATAACCTTGAGCTCTTTGGCCCTTTCATGCTCTCCCAGGCATGAGTATGAGTTGGCAAGGTTACCCATTGTATGCAGGGTGTCTGGATGGTTCTCACCCAGAACCTGTTTCTGTTTCTCCAGCACAATGAGCATGAGTTTGTGGGCCTTTTGATGCTCTCCCAGGGCCAAGTAGAGGATGGCCAGGCTACTCATACCGAGCAGTGTGTCTTGATGACTGTCACCTAGCAGCTGTTTCTGTTTCTCCAGCACTTTTTTCTGTAGCTTTGCTGCTTGTTTGTATCTTCCTCCTCCCCAAAATGTTCTTACATATTGATACCTGAAAACCAGAGCTACTTCCGCATCCATCTTTACAGCCAATTCAACATGTGGACACAATAGCAGACTGGCCAATTGCATATCCCACTGATGCCGTTTTGAAATAGCCATGCCAAGTATGGACCCCATGGTGGACATGTGTCCTTTTGAGTTTTGAATTGTCCTTTGACTCCAAGAATGTACCAATGGATGAATAGAAAAGTCCTTCTTCTCTGCATCAAAGCTGATCAATGAGTAGGATTTGACCTCCTTGATAGCATCCAAAAACTGCAAAGAGTCCCATTCTCCAGCTGGCCCCAGAAAATGTGAGAGGAATTCCAGAGGCTCCTGTAGTTCTTCTTTGGATGGATGATTGGAACCACCCTGGTACTGTGACGCATAGCGGAAGATTTCCTCTGAGATTCCGTTATAATGGAGGAATGAACAATGCTGCAAGAGCATGGCAGCTGGTGGTGTGAGCCGGTCAAAACTCATTTGCCATGTTGTGTATACTGTGGAGGCATATTGGTCATGAGACTGTGCAGGCTTTTCACTAAGCAGTCGTACTTGGCACTTCATATAAAGAGGTAGATAGCCATCCAGATCTCGAGATTTGAATATGAATGCACCAGCCTGAACAACTGCCAGAGGTAGATAGTGCAATGACTAAAGGAAGTGTTAAAAACTTAGATGAGTTGCCAGGGCTAATTGTCTTACCTTCACAATTTTGGCTGCAATTCGTTCAGTATGGCTTGTGGCCTCCTGCAAAGCACTCTTGAGTAACAATGCCACTGCATCTTCCTCTTCCATGTCCAACACATGGGAGGAGTTGGATCCAGCATAAACACGCAGTCCTGGATTCCGAGTGGTGATAATGATATTCCCATGATTGCACTGAGGAATAAAATCATTCAGATTGATGCTTGGATCATCTGCATTATCAAAGAAAAGGAGCCATTCTTCAGCTTTGCTGGTCAGCCATAGTAATCCATCTTGTGGAGAATCTCCAAAATCTTTCAGCACAGCTATATTCTTGAGACCTGTATCAATTGTTGCGATGGTGCTGGTGTCAATGAAAAAGATGTCTGGGAAGCTGGAACATGCAGTTGAATCACTAAACATTATGTAGTTGGATTATCAAGCTCACCGAGATGATGAGTTGTTGATGAATTCCAGAGCAATCTGTGTTTTTCCGGCACCTCCGAGTCCATGTAGCACATAAATGTGTTGGATCCCAGTGTCAAAAAAAGAGTGATGCATTTTGTTGAGGATCTCCTGTCTGCCACAGAAGATTCTTGATGGAGGAGGACAATGACTAGCAATTTGAGATGCTCGGAGGTTCTGAAGCCGTGATGCCTGGTCTGTAGCAACTGTGGCTTGCAGATTGTGGGCAATTAACTGTGACGTGGTGATATGCACAATGGGACCCTCCCCTGCCCCACCGGCGCCACCTCGGATGTGTGATGGACCCCCGGGACCACCTTGGCCACCTGCGGAAAATTGTTAACTCCTTCCACGCCTCAAGAAAAGCAGTTCCGCACCAACAATGTTAAGTGATCTAGAATCACCGTCTAGTGAAAACATGATGCCGTGCTGACCTTGAGAGGCAAGCATATCAACCACCAGAAACATTTCCACAGGGAGAGAAACTGACTTGAGAAACAGAGGTATCACTGCAGTAGTGGATGTGGAGGTGGAGGACAAGGAGATGATACACAACGTGGGAGACACGTGGTCAAGCTTCTTTGCATGCCGGGTACCGATCTTTATCCGGATTAAAATCAGTGCACCTGTCCGGATATTCTGCGCCCGCCCGTTTACCCTGTTTGGGATGTAAAATCCCACCCCAATTTAGCGGGTCGTAAGGTGCATCAATGTTTTCTCCGCCGTTCAAATAAATAAAAGAAACCATCATGATACAACACACGGATACAGAACTACTGTCATCCCATTCATTGACTTCCCGGAATGAACACATCCATCGCTGTTCCTGCTCCAGCTCCATCGCATAATCTTTCAATATCTCCTGCACACAAGTATGGTCCCCTCTGCCTCCCAAAGGCTTGGAGAAAAAATGACCTTGGATGGTCAATATCTGGTGATAGATTATACTGTACTACTATTACGACCAGAGGTTCAGGTGATGGGTGACACTGGGTCGTGAACTGAACTAATTCAGGTAGGTGGCGGTGACGTAGGAGTTTCCTGACCCAATAGACCGAAAAACCTCAAAAGTTTTGCGCTGATGGACGTCCATTTATAGTAATTTCTACTAATTGTCAATCAATGAACCTCATATATATCCAGTGAATCTTTGTGTTGACGGGTGAGACCCCGTGAACCTTTGGTCGTAATAGTGCAATACTTAAACCCCAATGGGAATCAACCAACAAATGGATAAAGAAAGTATTCAGGTCTCAGTGTTGTGTTGAACATAATAAATTCACAAACCAGAACAAAGTGTGTGCTTAGTAACAGTTCACTGAGATTCACTGCGTTTGGCCATCATCTGCACTTAGTTGAGTGCAGTACCTACGCAGATGATTATGTGTAGCCATATGTGCACTTGGCCTGCACTTGGCTGCACAGACTAATATTAGGTACCTACACTGAGCTACACTCACCTAGGCACACCAAGTATAGTCGCCTACGCAGCTCTGTAAATAGCTGCACAGAGAGCTGTGTGTAGTCAGTGAAACAGAGGCCGTCTAGTTACCCACGCTCACCTACGCAGATCCGCAAATACCTGCACACAGTAAGTTTAGGAGACCTCGGAACGCAGTGATTTTCCCCATCAATTGCACGTGCCCCTCTGTCATTCATTTGATTCGGGTGCGGGTCATGGAGAGGGTCTTTTCCTCTTTTGTTGCTTACTCGCTGCCTACTGAGAATGCCTTACTCAAAGTGAAAGAAACCCATCAAGTTGAATTGAATCAGCATTGAATTTTCTGCCTTGGTTTTGTTTTATTGCTTTTGCAACCACAAAAGTTGGGTGGCCACGCTGTTATTTTGGGTGCAACCTATTGAGGATTTAATGTCGCTGGAAGATTTTGTTACCCCATGGCAGCCTGTTTGATTCAGGTGCGGGTCTTAAGGCATCTAAAGCTTCTCTTTCTTTCCTTTTTAGCTTCCTTTACCTCCCAAAGACTCCTTGTGTGAAGGCACTGTCCCGCCCAAGTTCCGCCACCGCCCGCCCTCCCTGGCATATCTGCAATGAGACTCTAGGACATTTTTACGACAAGCCAACTGTACAGGAATATAAGGGATGCTTGATCATCAACATTTCATGAAACCCGCTCATTTGACTGCGAAATCTTGTCGTTATAGAGGAGGGTCGTCATGCCAACTCAGCCCCCTCAATTTTTTATGGCCCCAGTCTGCACCCAGTGACATAGCTTAATTATTCACGCCGTCGAACACAACTGTCCGGGTGCTTCCTTTCAATGACTTCGAGGCTATCTACATCTGCAACACATCGTCCTCACCTGTCGCAATCCACGCAGTTCCACTAATAAGTTTCATACCTGATCTCCAGATTGGTTTCTGTGCTACAAGGCAACATATCCGGATAATTCTATTCAGCAACCCGGTTGCTGGCATCAACCCGGGTTGCTGCTGCTTTGCAACCCCACTCTTTTTCTGCTATCCAGCAACCCAAGTGCTTCCCGAGCTAGCGGAGATCAAGGCCCCTCAAGGCTTCTGTGCCGGGCCAAGGCCGAATGGCCCGAGTCGGCTTATCGCTTGGCCATATGATCGGCCAATTGCGGGCATCAATTCAAGTCGGGTCAGGGCAGACGGACATTCAGAGAGCTTAGAGGTCACATTGCCGTTGTTTTTTTTGCCACTGCAAGGCATATCTGACCGCGAACCCGACCTACTGTATACATAGCGAGCCGATGGTTGAATTGATCACATCACCTGAACTTTCTCCACAAGAATGGCTCCCATGAAGTGTCGTCAGGCACCCCAGTGCGAGTGCATCGGATTGTAGCCCTCTGAGACGATGAAAAGTTCTTCAACCTCTGAAATAACACACGGGCAGACTTCGGCAATTGTCAGGGGAACCCCTATTCCACGCCGGTCCTGATGCCTCCCGATAGCACCGTGTGTGTGATCAAGCCCGGGATCTCTGCCGATCACTCTGGTCACGTACGTCTGTATAGTAGCTGTTTATACCCGCGGCCTAGCGTGGGAATCCTCAGAGCTTCTTCTCTTTGGATCTCCCTCGCTAGGACTCTTGAGTATTCTCGGGCCTCGGGGTTGCCCTTACAGCAATGCCCACCAGCCTGATCCCATCTGTTCGGCGGTGTGCCCATTGGAAAAAGAAGAGCTGACACGGCTATATGAAAAGTACGCGGGGGTTGCTGAATGGTGATTTTCTATCCAGCAACCCCAAAACTGAGGTTGCTGAATAGAATTATCCAACATATCCCCTGCCCCAGTGAAGATGCGGCTGTTGCAACACCTCTCCATGCTTTGATCCCTTAATTTTTCCTTCCAAAGGTGATGCCATTAAAGGAGCTTGAACAATGATTAAATAAATGTTGCCGCTATTCCTCTCCTCGCGTGAATTACGCCGGTTCACGTTTCTGTTGTTCGAGTATGATCGCTCAGATATTGTTCAACACTGGCAAGTTCACTTCATTCAGATTGATACCCTCCTGCACCCATACCATTCTGCGTGTTTCTTCTGCGATGTTGAATGTTTCCGCTCAACAGTAGTTGAATTCTTCCGCCCAACTTCCCGTCTGCGTTAGGAAATCAGCATTGAGTGAATTCAATTAGTAATTGAGTGCGACCTCTGAGTTCAAAGGGTAAACAAATGTTAAAGATAGATAGCGGGCTCTGCCGCGGCCCGCGGGCTACGACGATTATTTAATTCTAGCAAGCGCGCTAAGCGCTAAGCGGCCGCTAAGTACGCCCTGCCATACGCATCAATCCAATGTTTCCTTTTTTGGACGACAGCGGCAATCATGCGTTGGGCCAGTAATATCTAGTAATATACGCGGACCGCCAGAGGCGACGCCATCCCGGAATCTAGCACCCATCCACTAGGTGCCACCGGATGTGGGTCGTTCATCTGTTGGTATCCGCCAGCACCCGCCAAATAACAATGGATGCTTAGCAGCACTTTTGGAATGTGAACACATATGCAATTGTGATATGTGCTTGATTCTCCAGAGTCCATACATACATGCATAGAGGGTCTTGCTACTGATACAGCCAAAAGTCCACCAGAATCCACCAGATTTCACCAGATTCCGGCGGATAATTACCAAAATAGATTCAACCTTATCACCTACTAGTAATAGAGCCGTCGAAAGGCTCAGTGCTCAGTGCCTGAAAGAATTCCAGAAACATTGATACTCACAGCTTTTCAACCGGCCGGTGCCCATTCCATTAGCACAGGAGCAGCAACTAGTAACGCCCCCCCAGCGACGGGAACACCATCTAACGGAGGAACCGCAAAAGAACAGGCGGTCCTCACGGTGGGGGGGGGACAATGGGCTCGATAATTTACATTTAATCCCGACTTGCGGCGCCAGAACCATTCAAAACCTCTCTCCTCATGCTCAACTCTACCCTCAAACTTCTACGGCGTCACTTTGGCCGAACTACGGTGTACCCCTTGCCGGTTCTCGGCCCTTCACCCTCGTAACGCTGGCCTTCCCAACTCGTATCGACACCCTCAACTCGCGCGAGGGATGACCAAAGTAGTGGAAGTGGAAGTGACTTCAGGCTCCACTGGGGCCACTGGGGGCCACTTCTACTTCCACTGGAGTCGATGAGTGGAACTGGAAGTCACTTCCACTTGACTCCACTTCCACTGGTCATGTCACACTTTCTCCCGCCATCCCGCCCTCTGCCATCACCCACCGCCTGATAGGTAGTTGAATGAAATTCCCGTGGCGGTGATACGGAGAAATAAATAAAATTTAAGGTCAAAGTCTAAGGTTACAGTTAGTGTAAGAGTGAGTTTGATTTACTCGTAGGAAGTGATTCTGACTGAACATGTAAATTTAAGCAGATATCAGTGTACTGTAATGAATTGTTCGTTGCCGACTGAACTGGATGGTATGCAGTCAAAGAATGAGTGGCAGGAAACAATCTGGGACATACCTACAGATTTGAAATGTATTGACTGCCAGTGGCAATCATACAGCACGAAAAGAGCTGGCTGCCGAGGAGTGCGGTGGTGGCAATGTGATGGTGGGAGGCAAGAGAGGAGTGGCATTACGAGAGAAAAAGACAATGTATTTCGTTGATTTCCTAATTGGGATTGAACACCGGGCGCAAGAGGCAGGCGGGAATTGCCGATCAAACACAGACCTCCTTGACAGGTCCCCTTCACAGCCACATCAATGCCTTTTGACCCTCAAAATTGAAAACTTTTATTTCTCGCCCGCCTTGACTCTGGATTCCTGAGATTTGGTGTACCCTCCCATTTTCCTATACATAGAATTGGCCTGCCGGGTCAAAATATTATTCCTCCCTCCGTATCGGCCTCAAAGCAATCATTTACTTTACGACAGACTCCACGGTGATCTCGGCCATCGGCTTTTTCGGATTTGATCCCTCATTCGTCCGAAATGCAAGTCAAAGTAAATCCGCTTCAAAAATTCTGGAAAATGACTAGATATATTCATTAGCATAACTACGGGCATGGGATGACCATAAATGAGTAAAAATTGTCCCGAACCCATACAACAGACGCCCAGCGGTGTTTCGGGAGGCGGCCCGTGATCCGGACCCTCCCTCCCCTGCACAGCATGTCAAAACTTTTCCAGGTTGTTGTCAGAAACTTTGATCCCGCCTGCCTCTTGACCGGGCGCGTCAAATTCGGCGCCGTCACATCACGCCCGCCGTGCTGCCACTTCCACTTCCATTGTGCGCACTTCCACTTCTACTAGCTCACTTCCACTTCCACTAACTCACTTCCACTTCTACTACTTCTGTACTAACATGGTCTCACAGATCTTCATCGGCACCTCAACAGACTTGAACCTTTATCGCCATCTTTCAACCATTCAGTCCTTGTATTCTACTAACCATGGTTTCAATTCATCAGGCTCCCTACGTTCCAAACCATTCAAACTCGCCTCGATTGCGCATGACACCTACTGACCATGTTAGATTACCTTACTTTCTGTGCCCTTTGGTACGCGCTTCAATCTTCTTTCCTTGATTCTCTTCTGACTCTAGATTTATCGCAGATCCTGAATTCAATTCGTTTCAACCCTAGTCTATGCTTGCGCCGGTTGGATTCGACACGCCGTTGTACTTGAGAATTGCGGCATAGTCTTTTCCTCTTGATTCCTTTGATCATTCTCTTCTGACTGGTTCACACAGATCCTGAATTGCGGCATAGCCAGAACTCACCCCTTGGTCTCATAGGCCTGCCACAACTGCGATCTGTGGCTTAGATACCCTTAAATCGAGTGCGATTCAAGTTTAAACAGGTGAGTAT
Organism: Mycena metata; assembly: GCA_029378385.1. Lineage (NCBI taxonomy): Eukaryota > Fungi > Basidiomycota > Agaricomycetes > Agaricales > Mycenaceae > Mycena > Mycena metata. The sequence goes on along the minus strand of JARKIB010000168.1, from coordinate 183,186 downwards.
CGGTCATTCATGATCGAACTTTGACTGACCGATTGTCAGATCCGAGTCTAGGATTGCTCAACTCTCATACTCGACGGCTTCTGGGTTTTGAATGGGTGGCTCCACGGCTACAGGTGCGTCTTCACATCCATCCTCACGGTCCTTGAGCGCTAACAATCCAACTCGTTGCCCAGATTGACTTGAACCGTTTAAATTAAGTCTCAGCGGGTTTAAACTCGAGTTTTCACTCGCTAACGGTGACTCATTTACTGAGACTCTTGCCGTTCCATTATATTACTCGCATCGCGATATCGTAGTCCTCTGGAGGCCGAACCTATGTAGGCGAGTTGAATCCAGGTACGTATACTTATTCGAAATCAACTTGGTTAGTAATTTTTTAACGGACCTTCGTTCAGGGCTTCAAGCCATTCAAAACCCTGGAGAGGCCCTTACCCTGCCCTTTTAAACCCAGCTACACGGAAACTATCGCCGTGCAAATGCAGGTCAGTACACATTCATCTTGGTTACTAATTTTTGAACTGTGGCATTCAGATTCAATATTAATACCGGTGTGTTCATTAGTCCCTCAACATTTACTGTTTCTGTTTCTGTTTCTGTGTCGCAGGTCTATCATATTACCCGCATCGTAATCCTCTGAAGGCCGAACCTACTACGCGAGTTTGAAACTCGGTACGTATAGTTATTCGAAATCACTTGGTTGGTAATTTCTGAACCGACCTTCTTCGTTCAGGCCATTCAACACCCTGGAAAGACCCTTAACCTGCCCGTTAGACTGAAACTATGTGGCTCTTTGAATGCAGGTACGTATGTTCGAAATCAACTTGGCTATTAGTAATTTTTGAACCGAGGGCTTCAAGCCACTCAGCACCTCTGAGGGTGTCACTCTACCCGTTTAACCCAAGTACACTTTGTTTGGTTTGAATGCAGGTATGTACTGTATGTCCGCCTTTGATTTTTGTTTGGAGTCTTCGAACTGATCTCATTTTGTAGTCTTCGAACTGATCTTTACAAGCTCAAGTCTTCGTTCAAGGCATCGAATCAACGCCGTTACCCTGCCCCTTCGAACCCAACCATCGCCGTTTGAATGCAGGTAAGTTATGTCCGCATTCATCTTGGTTATGTACTCGTTTTTGAACTGACCTTGGCTTCAAATTCAATGTTCCTTACAGTACGGTAATACCTCGTTCAACAAGGCGCTCTTTATACTATTTCCATTTGAACCCAGGGCCAACCCAGGTACGCATGTCGGGGTATATTGTATGTCACGAATTCGCTAAGCGTGGTTGAGGTTGAGTAGCTCCGATATCGGTGAAAAAAAAAGCTTATCTTACTCACCTTACCAAATTGCATCTCAGCTAACCCGTCCGTCGTTCATCCAGCTTCTCCGACGCCCATTCGGTCCGCAAGCTTGACTTTTGAGTTTGCACCGAGCCAACGGTGCATGTATCCGAGTTTTCTTTCATCCATCTGTCCGTGTCAGCTTATTCCAACCCAGTTCGAATCCCAATATTTGGGTCTCGAGCATGCAATGCACAGTTATAGCCAGTCTTGTATGTATCCCTTGTATTGGCCTGAATCTTTGCGCCCAGGTTCACGAACCTCGTTACTGCTAGCGCTGTACGTCGAGTGCCGCGCCACATCGAACCTCAGAAGGTACTCAAGTCACGGTAAGCTAAGTCAATCTAACCCCCTTCCTTGCGGTGTCAATGTCATTCACCTCCCTACAGTTCAAGTACCCACACCCACATCCAACCCGTCAAGCGCGTGCAGCCGTTGCCGTACCCGACTCGGAGACAGACCCAGGTGGGTAAGTAAGCACACTTCCCTCTATTCTATTATTCTCGGAACTGACCTACACCCCCCCCACAACATCCCTCGATTCAATTCACGCGTTGAGTTTGAGCAGTATGTAAGTTCTCTCGTCCCGAAACCCCACTTACTTGCTTGCCGCCAGATTTTCTGCAGTCTGCAGGCCGTCTGCGCAGACGAATCCACATCCACGCCGATCCTTGAGTTTGAGTTTGAGGTGAGGTGAGCCCGTTATCTTCTGCTTGAATCCGCGCCGAATCATCTCCCCAGCTTAACGATCGACCTTCTCGCGCGCTTCAAACTCTCCAAACCGCGGTACGGCTTGCTTCCTTCCTTTCATCTGACAGTCCTCGCGTTAACCGCATCCCACAGGTATTTTCGAGTTGGGGAACGCAAGTGAATTTCATTCAAATTAGGTAGGTACGGGGACGTGTACGGAGGACTCGGGACGGGACGGGGTGGGGGTGGGGGTGTGGGTGTGGAGATAGCGCGCGGGGAGGATGGAGTCTGCGCGTTGCGGGCCTGTGTAGCTCCCGTGATCGGCGCGTCGACGACCACGCTCGCGGTACAGCAACGCAGGAGTATCCACGCCGGCCACTCACAGCTGCCGTGCAGCCTCGACGTGTGCGGGGACGCGACAACAGACGGAGTACATGCATGCGCGCGGGTGCGAGGAACGTCCGCACTTGGCTCGGGCGGCCGGTGCGATGATGATGGAGGCGGGGGCGAAGGGGAGGGAGCGAAGGGGAGGGAGCGAAGGGGAGGAGAGAGAGGGAGGCAGAGGGAGAGGGAGATGCGGAGGGAGGAGCTGGCGACGGGGAAGAGAGTGCAGTAGCTGCGCGCCGGAATGCCTCCCTGATTTGACAGCACGGCTTCGGGAGCATACGACTCGTCCACGCGTGACCAGCAGCACCCCGTCGCGGCTGGGAGAGTAGGCAGCAAAGGGGAGAGTAGGGAGGAGGGGTGAGCAGGGAGGCAGGCAAGGGGGACGCGAGGTGGACGTGGAGGCCGCGACTAGTCCAGGCGACGCCACGCATGTCAGCTGACAGCGGCAACTGCGCGGACTTGATGCCTGGCCGGTGCTCGCGCGGGGCGCGGGGAGGGAAGGAGACCATGAGCTCAGGTGAGGAGAAAAAAGGCGGGCGTACGTGGAGGCCCCTGACTCGTGGCGAAGGGCAGCGGTGTGGGCAAGTTGACGCTTTGCGGTGGGGCTGTAAGAGTAGATAAGGCAGCTGCGCAGCAAGGCACGTAGATAGTAGACGTACGATGAGTGAGGCGTGCAGGCTCGAGATAAGTGAAGGCGGCGCCGTGCTGCTGGTGGGATGGGAGGGGGCGGAGATGCGAGGGCGGGCTGGTGTGAAGGAAGGGCCAGTGCACGAAGGATAGGCGGCACAGTCTGAGAAGAGAGGAAGAGAGTTGAGTGGAATGAGCGAATGGCGACGTCATGGCAACGGGGATTCAAGAGTAACCATGGGCTACGCTTTCTTCGGGAAGCCAAGGGAGCCGAGGGGCCAGGATACAGGGTATGCGAGACAAGGACAGTGAGATCCGACATGAGGGTTAGGGTTAAGAGAGCAGAGAGCCAAACAAGCAACCACATCGCTTGTACGCTCATTGTCTCCCACCATATCGGTTCTCGCGTTTTTGACCCAATTCTGTTTCTCGACTTACCTGGTTTTCTGTTCAAGACAAATTTCTCTTTGACAGCAATATCCGAGGTTGGACCCCTTTGACTCCCACCAGACTCTTTTGCCGCCTCAAAGCAAGGGTCTGGTTTTCTTGACCCCTTTTCAAGACTCGGCTGGTTTTCTGTTCAAGTCAATTTCAAGAGAAATCTCTGCTCAGCCAGCATAATGGCACCCGATTCAACACTGTGGCACCAGGGACTCAAGCCGTCCGGCCTGAACTTTGAGGACTTGCAACATCTCTGACACGCTTCTCCCATTCGCATCTTTGCGCTTTAACTGAGGTCAAGCAAGATCCCTATCCAAGCGACTCTATTCTCGTCGACAACAAGTGTCTTCTTTGAACTCTGTTGCCAGCACGATCTGCTCTTCACACGTCTGGTCGCCGCGTACAACGACAGCAATCACGAATGGCTAAATTCAAAACATTGCTCCCCAAGTATTTAACCTCGCCGTCTCAACAGCACGCACTTTCCGATGGTTCTCTTCAGGGTATATACTCTGCGCTTCCTCCTACTCTCCAATATCCCCACCATTATCTTTGCGGCATAGCCGTCACCCCCTCGCGCAGAGCCATCACCTTTATAGGCTGCTCTCTAATCACGCTGCACCACATTCTCCTGTACGTGACATTCACACTCCAGCAAATCAGCCTGTAACGTCCCGCAGGACCTTCCCATGGCGCATACGAGCTCTCGCTCTCACTGACTTTTTGTTAACTGTGCTCGAAATTGGCTGTACGTCTTCAAACATACTCTCGAAATGATTTTTTAAAGGACCCTTTGTAGTGTTCGCCTGGCTGGTCTCTCTTTTCTGGTGCATCTTCTTCACCGAGTTGGGACTTGTGCTCTCGGCACTGTTTCGAGCTGCGACTATCATGCGATGCAAGGACGGGTTATTACCACGGCAACAATTTTCTTTCTTGGGCGGATGCACGCCCGTTCACCCGCCATACACCCCGCTGTCGACGCTACTCGGCCGCTAGTTCGGTGCGCATTCTTCCTCGCATATAAAAAACCTTGGATCAACCGTCATCCGCAGGGGAGAGGCCGCAAGCATCGTTTTCGCCAGAGCGGCCATCATCAATCAGTCTGTCTGTGCGCCATCCTCCTCCCGTTCATCGCCTTTGTTCGACTTCATCTGGGTGGTGCCTGCCGCAATCCGCGCAAGCAGTCCATGGTAATAACGACGTTAGCTTCCCCACCGTCTTCTTGGTGCGTCTGCATCGCTGCCCTCAGCTTCTAGCTTCCTAGTACTAAATGGTATGAAGGCAGGCAGGCAGGGTTCCGCAACATCTCATTCAACGCGTCCGCTTCGAACATCCGCGTCTCTGCAAACAAACAAACGGAAACAAACACCAACTGCTCACGCGTCAATTCGTTTGGTACCACCACCGCGTTGGTGATCCTCGAATGTGCGTACACTAATTGAATAAATCCTTCCTCCCGTCATATGCATCTGACCCTCGTTCCACCCAGGCCCATATCGGTGGCCGATGTCGATCCCGGGGGATATCCACTGGCTCCGCGTCTGCGTGAAGGCGGATTATCGATACGGATGTGATAACAGAACCGATCCCAGATATTGCATCAATATTACAATCCCGGGACTCGGGTTGACGGGTCTGAATCGGTATGTAATTTGTTGAAGCAATAGGAAGATGCTGAGTGGAGTGGAGTGGGAAGGGGCATTTATTCGGGTACGGCATAATGGGCGCGGTGGGGCTGAGAGGGATTCGGCGTGGGTGCCAGTTCGCTGGGTAGGCGGGGAATTAACGTACAATGGACAACGGATAACTGTAGGCGGGCGTTTTGAGTGTGTTCTAGAAGTATGTACATCTGGGACGAAGTTCAACCGAGGAAAATTCAACGTTGAACCTCGTTTACTGCGGGAGCGTCGCCGCTCTCCCGAGTTCAAATCGACTTCTTCGTATGCAAAAATCGGGATTCATAACAGGAAGCAAAGAAGCCGAACCTCGGTGAGTTCAAGTTGCAGATTCGCGAGGTGATTGAATACCGCGGGTGTAGCGGTCCCGATGCAGTCTAGGTTCTAAACGGACGAACGAGCAATCGAATTGGAGTTGTACAATATATATACGTACTACGAAGTGAACACCTGGACGCGACGTTGACTTAATCAACGTCGAAAATCCCCGTTGTCCGAACAATCCCAAAATTACCAAAGAACCCACACCCAAAATAGTGCCACACCCTCCCTACCCCCTCACCTCCGTGAGCTCGTGGCGTGCAACTGACCCATAATCGAAGTTCTCACTGGCCGGACCGAGAAATTAGCGTACACTCAGAACCCAAGTGTACCCGAGAAAATAAGTGTACCTGGATACTGTATTTTTTCGTTCAGATCGACAGGGGGGGTGACGCGTGACATGTTCAACCAATTCGACAGTTCGACACCGGGTTTTGAGCCGCGTGACAAGGCAAAAAATTCGACATGACCCGGAAATTTTGGAGAAGACAAGTGAAAGAACTTCCTGGATAGCAGGAGGATATTTGGTTTCATTTCAAACCTTGACTAGTGCTTTCTGGTAATTTCTCGGTCCAGGCTGATTTAGGGCATGAACCCAGTCAGATGTTGAAATTCTAGGCTTGTAGAGGCAAAATCCCAGGAGAAGGTTGAGGAATGGTTGAAACCTTGCTATAAAATGAAGCCCAAGGGCAAGAACTTTTTTTCTGCTATTTTATGGGATTTTGGGCCTGCGTGACCAACCGCTGGACTAATTCGGCGGGGGCCTCGTGACGCGTTACCTCGACGAATATTCGACATCGACATGGGGGCGCGTGACGCGTGACTGTCGATTTGAACGAAAAATTACAGTATCCCGAAACCTCCCACCGAACACTCGCGCACATATCATTAATATAATGACGCGCTAATATGCGTGCGGCGAGCCTCGAACGAACGAAAGGAAACATACTTACAGCGATCACCCGTGGGAGTTCCAAGAAATATTCGGGTTCAAGCATCCCGCCACCCCACGCGCTCCTCGGCGTACCTCGGGAGCGCAATTAAAGAGGGTAAAAATGTACCTGCGTGGCATTGTATAGTATTTGAGGTGGAGCTGAGTTAACCGTAAGGTGGGTGTGTGCGGCGGCATCTTGAGAGCGGCCTGAGGCATGTCTCGAGGAAGGACTTGGAAATCGGGGTAGTGGTTGGGAAGATCACGGCCGTGGGAATACATCAAAAACATCCGGATTCACGCCGCTGAGCACACAACAGGTCAGTGTACATAGTAAAGGTGGTAGAAAGATGGGTAAAGCGTGCCTACATTGCTACGAAAAAATGGTGCATATATCCACCATTCTGCGGTGGGGCTCCGAAACGGAGAGACCGAAGGTCAGTGGTTGAATGAAGGGTTCAAGGAACGTACAAGAGACATTTTATGAGTGCAGGGCTTGCATTTAAATGCGTTTTGGATCTAAACCTGAGACAAAGTTGAATGAGTTCTGAGGGAAGGGCGAGGCTGAACATGGTTTACAATGAGGACTTGCCTCGATGGTGCCGGTGGGACGGCTTCAAGTTGGATGGAGGAACTTCATCGTCTGAAAATAGACGTTTAGAACGTCATGAATGAATGAAAGTTAACCCGAACTGACGTGGATAACTTCAAGTTGAAGTTGAGGCGCGGTGGTTGAATATTGCACTTGTAGGAGTCAAACCATGGATCTGGGTGGGAAAAGGACGAATGGGCGATGAGAGGCGTTAATTGGGAGTTGGATAGTGATCAGAACTCGATTGGAAGGAGTTGAACAAGGTTGCAGCAGTTGGAGATAACCAAGAGTGTAGTTACCTTGAATTGGAGGGTTTGGCGGCAATTTGTTCCGTCGAAGTTGGTGGGTTGAAGATGACGAGCAAAAGATACACTCAGATCCAGGGAGGTCGTATGAGGATGGTTTGAGGTTGAGAAGTCGAGCCAGGGGCAAGAGGACATTTGGAAGTCGCTCGGGTTCGGGCGCCAGAGATGGTTGCGAAGTCGAGAGTTTTTTCGTGCCCCGCAGTTCAGATATTGCTTGAAAGAGATTCGATTGAGCTATAGAAGATCTTCTGAGACGGTGGGGGCCAGGAACAACACGTAACATCGTTGTAGTGAATATTTTTAAAAAGGCGGGGAATTGACATTGACGAGTTTGAGGCATTCGGCGGCAACGAAGTTGGGGTATTTAGATTGGGAAGAGAGGTATAGGTCAAATGAAATTTAAAGGGTAAAAAAATGGGTTATATCTGACCTATCTAACCCATGGTACAGACATGAGCTGCGGTAACCAAAAACTAGTTTGAAATTGAAAGGGGGGGAAGAGTATCGCAATTATTTTCCCGTCGCACATATTAGGCCAGCAGGAACTTTCAACCGAGGGAACGACACACCTGAATGCCCCTAGTCTCGTATAAAAGTGACATTTCCGATTTCACATTGGATCCGAGTTTTGCATCGAAAGACATCGCCCTGAAGGTCAAGTGAGTGTAAGTCCAGTCAGAAATATGTGCCCCAGTAGTCTGGTAATGATTTTGGTGGCTACAGCATCGGCAGTTCTGTGCGAGAGAGAGCAAGTGCGTTTTTTCAAAGGCATCAAATGGTAACCTTATTTGAGGGCTGGTGGCGGGGCTACAAGGGAGAAAAGATGCGGGGGAACTCCATAAAGCTATCCAGAGTGTCTTGAGGCAATTCGAGGCCGAAATACTACGTAGTGAAGGAAATAGCGTGAAGGCGCTTAACAAAGGCGCTTGCCATTTTGGGTCGTCGGCGGTTAGCCGACCAAATCCGGTTTCGGCGATGCTCGGACTCTCGTGTTTTCAAGCTCAGCGTTGATGGCCCGCCTTTGGTGTTTTCTCTGGCGACTCTCTTGGGGCGGTGGCGGCCTCAAACTGCTGAGGACACTGTCCAGTGCTCCTATTTTCGCCTCTACGAGCTCCCCAGGCTAGATCAAGAATCCTCTCGAAGCTCTAACTGAAACTTGACGACGATTCTGCTGGATTTGAAAACTGAGGCCGTCGACTCCCTAGCTCTCAGTCTCTGCTTATCTCTGGTGGCCTTTGAGGTCCTTCTTTGCATAACTGCGTTCATCATGCGCCCGTTGCGCATCACCGGCTGACGCGCGATTCTTCTTCTCTTTTGGCCGAGAAAAAAAATCCATTTGATGACGAGGCCCACGTCATCCGGGAAGGACGCGTCCCCGCCGTGCTTTTCTATCTTTTGCGCGAGGAAGTCTTTTCACGGCGCGTTTTGACGCGTTTTCCGCCGCCTCAAACCCAAACTCACTCTCGAGGACGCAGACGACGGGCAGAGAGGGCTTTCTGCAAATTTCCTTGGTGCGGAACGACCCCAAACGGACGACGACGTCATTTAATTATGCGCTCATCTTCTTCGGTTCTCGATTCGGGCCAAGACGTAAAATCGATAAATTAATCCAAACGGGATTTAGCCGACGTTTGACGCGTCGCGGCCTGCCTCTGGGGCTTTGCGCTGGAGAAAACGCTTGAAAACGCGTCCCCGGACGGTTTTTAGGTGGTCTGAGTCGAGCAATGTGCTCAGAACGTGTTCTGAGACATTTGTCTCGGTGCAATTTCTGAGCACATGCCGTCACAGTGCCTCCCCAGCGCGCGTCCTCAGCAAGCCGCGTCGGCGAATGTGCCCGGCCCACCTCCTAGCTGTTGTGCCGGACTTCTCGGACCAGGCACGGCGCCAGATCGGGTGAATGAATTCGGATCGTCATTTTGATTGTTTATTTTCCAAGTCCGTGGGACTTGATCGCGAAGCGCCTCGCTGGCGTATATAAGGGACGAGGGGATCAATTTGGCTCTCTTCCTCTTACCACCACCATCCCCACTTTTCCCTACCGCCACTATGCCACTACGGTCAACTCTCCTCTTCTACTTGCACTTCAAGACTCGACGACACCTCATACAAGCCTTGACTCTATCATCGTGAGTCTCCTGCCTTTATTCTCTTCCCTTCCTTCGTTTCCGCCGCGATTCCACGCTTCTGTGTCTTGCCTTCGGCCATCTTTGGTCTGTGGTATTAACTTGACGTGTAATTTCCTTCTTCGACTCTGGCTTTAATTTCAGCCAGTACTTGCGTCTCGCATGGTGTTTCGAGGCCTCTGGCATCGTAGTCTGTGTCGCTGCCTTCAGTCTCCTCATTTGGCCGTGCTTTTGATTTTCCCTCGCCGTTTTTATACTCTTTTTTGGCCTCTCTTTCTTTCCCCGCAATTTGCGCATTCCCGCGTCGTTTTTGGGCCCGAATCTGGCTTCCTCAACGCGACTCCCTCCGCAGGAGCGTAGCGGCATCGTGTGCACGTGGTCCTGCATTTTGTTGATTTTTCCCGCGTTGTACTCTCTTTTTTACCCTTTTTCCTGTCTCTCTTTTTCTGCCGATTCATAAGCATCATTGCCTGATGCGGACGTGCACAGCACTCTTCTGGACGTTATTCTTGGCGCTCTGCCGCCGGCGCGGATTTTTTTAACCTTTGGGGCCCGCTTTTCTTTTCTGATTTCGACGATTTTCCTGCGGTTTTTTTTCTTTTTTCTTTCCGTCCTCTTCTTTCTCTCTCCATTTAGGGGACGTCATCGCGTCATGGTTTGACCTATATGCGTGTCACCTTTCGCGCGCCATGCCCGGCGCGTAACGCCGGGCCTGATTTCTTTTTTCTTTCACCTTCAACATTGGACCTTCATCGAACGTTAACTTCCTCACTTAAACTTTACTTCAACCTTTCTTGACTTGAACCTTCAATCATTGCATGATACATTGGACCAGCACTCAGCCGATTTTTTCTCCTGCTCTGCGTTCAATTTCACATTTTGACTCGTTTGTTCTCTCCTTTAACTTTTTTCTTCTCATGCAACCTCTTTTGAACATATCTGACCTACTCTTCTTCATCCCAAGGTCCAGCCTTGGCCACGCGCGTCTTTCAACGCCTTACAAGTTCAACTTCCCGTGATGCGATCAAACCCGGATCAAGCTCGACTTTTGCTTGCGTTCTTCACAGTACGTTCAACTCATCGATAATATCTTGATCCTTCAACTCACAAACATCCCATTAGACCTCTAAAATGCCGAAATTATCATCGGAGGCCGAAACTATGCCCGCACGATGAACCTTTGCTTCAACCGTCAAATTCAACTCTGTTCATGAAGTTCACGGTTAGTCCTTCCTCAATTCTTGTTGGCCTTCAATTCTGACTCAAAACACCTTTCTTTAGTTATCCTCAATGCCAAAACTACGCCTGGACGCCGAAACTATGCTCGGACGCCCAACCTACGGACTTCCAACTCAATTCGGCCATTTCTTTGAGTTCAATCCACTTCACCAAGGTTAGTCTTGCCCGAAGCTCATATATGCCGATCTTACACACCATTTCCAGCCCTTTCCTACGTCGGAATTATGCCAGGAGGCCAAAACTATGGCCGTACGATGAAACTTTGCCTCAAACTTCAAATTTTCAACAACATTGTCAAGCTGAACACTTCTACGGTTAGTCCCTGGCTTAATTCTTGTTGGCTTTGAATTTTTGACTCAATACACGCTTTTTCAGTCAGCTTCAATGCCGAAACTACGTTGGACGCCGAAACTATGCTCGGATGGTGACCGCGGACTATTCGGTAATTCCCTTGGGTTCAATTCACTTCATCCAGGTCAGTCTTCTTCAAACATCATCCATGTCGATTATGGTCCACTCACACACTTCTTTTCAGCCTCTGCTATGTCAAAATTACGCCGGGAGGCCGAAACTATGCTCGCATGCCGAATTCAACCATGCTCGGCTAACTCGGCAACTTCGAGGGACTTCATCAAGGTAAGCACTTCACCTGCATTCATCCCAGCGTCTCACTGACCTCAATCAACATGTTTCTAGTCCTCCTTCACGCCAAATTCTTCCGCGGGTGCCAATTCGACTTTGAATTTCAAAACTCAACCACACACGTGATCCCCGGAACTCGCAGGGCTGTCGATCAACTGCAAGTTCAAAGCTCAATTGAACTCTTCTTTTGAACACTTATTTCGATGGTAAGTCTTCATTGCCTTCTATATAACTTCCGGCGTGCTTATTCGCCACGTTTGATCTATTCCTAGGCTTCAACCATGCTCAAATTTTGCAACTCCGCATTTTGACTCAAGATTCGACTTTCACACTCATTCTGACACTTTCCGATGTGAGTTTCATTGACCACTCCCACTGATTGAATTCTGACCTTCAAAAGTGCATTTCTATGCCTCCGGCGTCGCATTTTTCAAAACTTCTGACGTTCAATCTTGAATCAAGCCACGGCGTCAAATCTCTTATCTGCAAGGTCAGTCTTGAATCAATCTATTCAATTCATTCAGATCTCGCATCCTGACGTTGAAAACTCCAGTTTTCACGCCTCAACGACGCATTTCTTCAAACTTTTGACGTACAATCTTTGATCAAGCCACCACCATCAAATTTAACTCGGCGTACAAGTCCTCGACTCATTCCACGTAAGTCTTTGTTCAACACATCCATTGCTTCAAGCTGTTGCATTCTGACCCCAAATCATCCAGTTTTCATGCATCAACAACACATTTTTTTCAAATATCTTGGCGTTCAATCTCTGATCAAGCCGCCCGCATGCATTAAGCAGAATATTCACATACTGCTTAAGGAGTTTGACGTCGAGCATGACTTAGGCATTGAAAAATGTGAGTTCAAACTGCGCGCTTGGAGCTCTTTGTTCGTCCATTGGGATGCAAAACCTACCTAAAACTGAGGTAATGCCGCCATGGGTCCAACAACACGCACCATACGGCATGTATCTGGTCCTTGATCCTTTCCGACATCGAGCGCTTGCGTAGAAAGTTCCACAAATATTCCGTGCGAAGCTGTGAATCCTTTTCATGTTCCGCTCCAGCTTCAATCCCCCGTGAGTCGTGGAAGACGAAGAGTGGATTACTCCTGAATGTTATCTCGTTCTCGATGTCGCTCATTCCGCGCTGCGGTCTACGACTAATAAAGGCCCACTGATTACAAGACGCGGCAACGGCACCTGGCGATTCGGCTCCAGTATCGACGGATCCACCTTCCACCTAATACGGGCTGTTGGTCATGATGCTAGAGCTCGAGGGAGAAGAGTCGCTCACTTGCTTGCCATTGGCGTCAACAATTTGCAGATCGCTGCCGTCTGAATCACACATCTTCTTTAAAATTGTCGTCTTTCCAGCATTCCGGCGGCCGATGACCAGGATACGAAAGCGGGGACTCAAGTTCTTGATTTCCTGGATTGTGCGGGGCATCGATGGGATGAGGGGGGATGACAGGATGCGCGACGAGGTGTTCCTATTTGATTCTCTCAATGACCGCTCAACTCAAAATAGTATGATACACATCCGATTTGCATCCGATAGATCCGCAGTGATATCGTGGGTTCGGACAGTCAGGCGACCTCAAAAGACGGCGCCGTTCAAGTCTTCCCCGCTGGCATTGGTAGTACCCGTCAAATGCACTTCAATGCGGCATGCCTCCAGTCACGGCAAGTCTCGGCAAGCAGTTTGCAAGGCCGTTAAGTGGGGGGGGGGGGGGGGGGGGTAAAGTGGCTTTGACACTTCTTTTTCCATCTAACCCTAAGAAAAGCCTGACACATTGATTCGCTGATATATACCAGACATGCGACCAACCACTAGATAAAGCAGTGTCATTCCTCCTCCCTCCGTCCATGACTGAGTCTTTGGAAACCCAACTTAGCAGCCTCACCTTCAACGAAGAGCTCGACTCTACGTACGATGCTATTGTTGAATCGTGTCCAAAGTACGCCCACTGGTTGGTGGATCCGACGAACCTTGACAGACCACCGTAGATTTCGCATCCTGTTGATTGGAAGAGTGTGTACTTTCAGCGAACCCCGAGCCTCTAACTTATTCTGGAACTAGTCTGGTGTCGGCAAGTCTGCACTGATCAATGCCGTCTTCGGTAGCGGAGTTGCCGTATGACATACCCATGCCTCATGAGTTGATCGATAACAAATTCCTGGACATAGATCGAGGAACACGGAATTCAACCCGGAACAGTCCCCGACATCAATCACGAATTCGTTCTACCCAACAACCCTCGACTCGTGTTCCACGACTCTCAGGGTTTTTCGCACGGCGATGGACAAAACTTTGAAACGGTCTTGAGGTTCATCAGGGAACGAGGTGAACGACCCCAATTGGAGGACAGACTTCATGTCATTTGGTGCGACAGCTTTGGATACGGTGGCTACCTTTTGACGTTATTGTTAGGCTTTGCACGGAAATTCCAATTTACGGAGGAAGTCTTTTCCAGACGGCCGAAGAGAGGATTCTCCACTCCTCCGATTTGAAAGGTATGGATGGCGACGGTTCGACATTTGAGCTACGGACTGAATTTTATCCAGTTCCGATCGTCATCGTGTTCACTAAATTCGATAAACCCGTAAACAAAATCAAACGGAAACTGCCCAAAACGGTGGACCGAGACAAAGTTGCACGGGACACAGCCAAAGATAAATTCCAGACTATGCTGAATCTCTATCGACCCTTCCCGCCAGCATCCCACACGTCGAGGTCTCCAGTACGCGCTCATCGCGTTCTTTGGTTTCGACTCGCTCATAATATCTTTAGAGCATATCGACTTCAAAGACACATTGGACCGACTCGTCGATCTTACCGAAAAGGAGGTCAAAGGGGCGATGTCTTATGTTTGGGCCTCCTCGCAGTGCCCAAGTGCCGATTTGAAGATCAAAGCTTCCATCCAGTGCGTAAACTCGCTCTGTTTCGGGCCTGGCATGTTTTTAATCTCGGAGCCCCAGGATTGGAAAAAAGAGTAGGCCCATCTCCCGTCTCTGCTCTGCCTTCTCGAGTTTAGTTCGTATTTAGAATATTGGAGCGGGTTATCGAGAAGTCTGAACATCCCGGGCCGTTCTCTGAGCAAGTGGCTGGACGTTGTGTTGAGGGACCTCGTGTCGTAGGTGTTGCCCATCTCCCGGTTACGCATCTGACTATTCATCAGTTGCTGGGGCTTCGACGACCCTCAAGGTGTAAGCCTTTCCGTATCAACCATTTCGTAATATTCAGCGTTGGGCAGCTTCTCAAAAGCAATCTTTTCAAGACCAAGATGACCACGCTCCAAGAGGATTTACTTGACGACGAATCGAGTACCTTCCCAAAGATGTGAGCTCCCACATAGGGTGTCAGTAACAATGCCTCAATATCACGCGGACAGCCCTCTCGGTGCAGTCGCCACTGTGGCCGGAATTGTTTCAGGTGAGCTCCGATGTTCTTTTCGATGGCGTTATTTCTTGTCGTCCAGGTGTGATCCCACCCGCCGCGCCTTTCGCAATTCCTATTGCCGCCGGTCTTGTGTTCGCCGCCTGGGTATACAAGGTTTATTTGACAACGTACGAACCTCTCGCATCATCGCATCAGATGTTCATGAGCCGTCGCAGTCCCCAAGTCCTTCGCGGTCTGATGGGCTACATCATCGATCTCACAATTGTTATGCAAAGTCTATTCTGGCTCACCCGGGCCCGCGCCGAAGCTGAATCCAAGGCGGTAGGCGACCCGATCGCGACTGTTCCCTTGTCGAAGCGACTGGTCGAGCTCGCATACAAGGCGTACGCGACGGATGAGCACAGCAGAACCGTGCACGCAGAGATCCGTCAATTTGTCAAAAGGACGATTGCGCTGAAGCCAGAGCTCGTGCTCGGCCAAATTGTGAAGCTTATCGAGACTCACCGGTTTCAGCCGTCCAAAGGATTTCAAAGCGAGGCGGAATCCGAGAGAGGGTCGGTTGAGGAGAGTGTCAATTGGGACACCGGGAATAGTGTGTGAGGGAGGAGAAAGAAGTTGTTCGTTTTTTTGTTAGCAGAAACCTTGATAGGTACGGTCTTATAGCCCCGCAGCACAGCTACGAAATATAGCTACCCAGTTATTCTGACCGTTGGGTACCGTGCGGAACACATGCTAGCGCGAGAAAACGCCGGGGATTAATTCACAGGGAGTCGCTTAAAAGTGGGCGGGCCGCGGGTAGCCAGAACAATCTGTCATCGGGCGAGGAGCGCTCGAACACAACGTCCATTCACTGCCGGCAAGTATGATTAGGGGCTCACCATAAAGGTAAGACGACGGGCGATCCGATACGTAGCCGAAGCCACACGTTGCTCTCTCCCAGTCAAACAAGGAATCTGCAAGTGCGCGGGAAAAAGAAAAAAGAATGAAAGAGGGGCGCACCGTTCACGCTTCGTGGCCGTGACGTACATTGCGAGGTACGAGCAAATTTTTGTAGCGTCTGTCTACGAGAGACTAGCCGTGACGGGGCTATGGGCGGAAGTCAACGAGCAATCACGGGAGGAGGACGACAGGGGAGCCAGAGGGGCGGAAGTGGCAGGGGCGTGCAAGGGGGAGGTGGATCCTCCAGAGAAAAGGAGAGTTAAAAGTTGATGCGCGAGTTTGATGCCAGACTGAACGCCAAAATATTTGGAAAATTGCGGTCTTAACGAGTAAAAACTGGAGGATTTGACGTAAGGATGCGAGGTTTCGATACAAAGAGTTGAACGAAACTTACATTGGAGTGGCGCGCAAGTTGGAAGTCGAAACTTGATGCCGGGGCTTGATCCAAAATTGAATGCCAAAATATTTGAAAAAATGTGTCGTTGAGGCGTAAAAACTGCACAATTCGACGTCAGGATACAAGGAATTGACACGATGGAAGTATTGAAGGAAGACATACTATGCTGTTCGGATTGGGAAAAAAATCCTATCTCATTTATGTGAGCCGTACCTACATTTCATGCACCGAGAAGGGTTATATAAGATTTATGGACTCTCCACAAATACTCAAGTGACCAATCCAAATTTAATGACTCCTAATACAACTTGTGAGCTCACATCATATATATGTGAACTCGCATCAAATATTTTCGAACTCTGATCAAATATTTGTGGACCCACATCTTATTTGAAAGACGCCTCCCGCCGCCGTCAGTGGTTATGAGCCGAGGTGCCCGCTCATCGCAGAGAGCAGTGCTCGGGCCTACCCTCCAATGCCGCCTCACGGCGGTGTCGCGTCGGATGTTGTTCAATTGTTACAAAGTCGGATCCAGCCAACCGGCGGCAATCAACGGATCAAACCCGGTTCGGACATTTCCGATGGCGGTTCGCCGTTTCTGAGTCTGCGCGCCATTGGAGGTACTTTAATTTTATCCTTCAACTAAGTGCCTATGCACCTCCTTTTGAAGGCTCCCTGACACTGAATGACTTGGGTACCTCAGTTTCCAGTGGTAAAGTTCATTCGTTCAAGTCAACATATAGCCAACTGAGACTTCAGCTGGGTAGTCCTTCATACTCCTCACCCTGTTGCGCTGATAAGTCAGTGCCAGGCTTCTCAGTAAGCAAAGACTGAGTATGTACAGCGATGACTTGTCGAAACTTGCACGCGTGAATTTACTATTATTGTTCAGCAGGATCCACAGAACCTTCCTCCGGTGGATCGATGTACTTATCCTGGCAACTTGATGCATCGGGGAGCGGGCCTCAGGTAACGTGGACTGCTCTGCGAGAGCCCTATTGCTCATAATTCAAACAAGAACTACCAGTGAAACCCTGCCCTGGTTGAATGGACAAAACATCTTTCGCAGGCCAGAAACACCGTAAACGACACTAGCACCAGCCTCGTGCTAGTAATAATACTTGGCACATTTCTTCAGTGGTGCCATCCCCAATGGAGGTTATCCTCTTCTTTCCTCTTCTTCCCTAGCTCTCAATTGTTGCCACGAATGAGTTCTCTCAGGGCGGGCCTCAGTATACTTCGAAGGGAATTTCCGTTCAGAAGGAGCTCACTCATATTGTTCAGTTTTTATGCCGGCCGCGGCTCGGCTGCCTCAACTCCGCTCAATCCCGCAACTCATCATTCTTTTTTTAAAAACCCAACAACACAAATGCACTAATATCCGACCCATTAGGCTGTTCAATGAACCCCTAATGAGTGCGGTGATGTTCCAGCTATCGAAGCACAGGGAAAGGACTCGGAACTCCTGGAACTGTTCAACTATTGATAAACAAGTTGCCGGTTATCTTCCGCCGTCTCCTGACTTTATGCGCCGTCACTTACTGCCTGAGACTATTCACATTAACAGTTTAATGTCACTGACGGTCACATAAGGACTCCTGCTGTGAATTTCTGCCTACCCAGCTGCGACATTCTGGCCTTGAGTGGTATTAAACCCCCGAAACTTGTACGAAACCAAGAAATTTCATCCTGTTTGCTAATCCCGCAAAATAATCGCCCGGTGAGCACCTTCTCTGTGGCCTCTGCAGTTTTAACCGTCCCTCATTTTGCCTAAGACAATGATCCTACCACGTTTGACAAATGACAAATGTCCGGTCTTCGCCGTTCGCGATCGGGAGTCCTGTATCCTCCCTCTTCTCGGCGCATGGTTTGCCATCCATACCCTGGTTCCATCAAGCGCCATCGCCCCGACTCCAATTACAATAAGCTACCCTTTAAGGTTCCAGTCAAGTACGAATCATACAAGCCTTAGTGGTTTGTCTGAAGCAACGTGCTGGACTCGACAGAGGAAGGGACGCTCGCGGAACCCGACACAATCCAGATCACTCTGGCCTCCTATGGCCCCCACCGCACCCCTGGAAGACGCCGACACGCCGTTGGCCTCATGGTGAGTTGAATACCGTTGATTTTGTGCCCGTAAAATAAAGTTACTTTTTTCAATCAGTTCTGCTTTAAATACCTTCATCCCGGCCTTCAATAGGTCTTCTGAAACATCGTATAACAAGCCCTCACCATTACTTCGGACTCCGGCGTTGAATGTAAATGTTTCCAACCTTTGGTTGGGTTCAATTTCTCTATTCTACCTGATTCAGAGAGTTTTCAGGCTTCTGTTAACTACTGGCATGTCCCTGTGTTACCTCAGCGCAAAGCGGAGGCTCGTCTTGTGCGGCAAAGCTGGGAACCGCGGGCGGAAATATCCGAGCCAAGCTTGATCCGCTGATTGCCGCGGGTCGGCTCGATCCCTCTTCCGAAACAAACACCCGATGCGACACCGCCGTGAGGCGGCATTGGGGCGGTAGGCCCGAGCACTGCTCTCTGAGACGAGCGGATGCCTCTGCTCATCGCCGCCGACGGCGGTGGAGGCCTCTCATAAATGAGATGTGACGTTCACAAATATTTGATGCGGGTCCACAAATATTTGATCAGAGTTCGAAAGTATTTGATGCGAGTTCACATATATATGATGTGAGCCCACAAGTTGTGTCAGGGTTTACAAGTTAGATTGGCCACTTGTATATGTGATAGAGAGTTCATAAATCTTATACGACCCTTCCCGGTACAGGAAATGTAGGTACAGCTCACATAAATGAGATATGATTTTTTTTCCAATCCGAACAGCATACCATACGTGTATGAGTGAAGAATTTGCGTGCCGAGTTGAATTTGATGCGGCGGCTTGATGCGAGACTTGAACGTCAAAATATCTGAAGAAATGTATCGTTGATGCATAAAAACTGCAGGATCTGACGTTAGAACAAACCTGAAGCAATGGAAGCATAGAGGAAGACTTACGTTGAAGGAGAGCAAAAGTTGTGCCGTCTCGCACGGCTGGATCCGAGACATGTTGTTTTGCGTCTGGTGGGCTCAGTTTGAGTTAGTTTGGGGTGCTGAAAACTTGAATATGTGAGCTTTAGGGGGGGCTCCCATTCGTGCGTTGGCCTCAAGGGACTGGAGTTGAACTCATGATAATCACTATCATGTTCACAAGTCTGGGAGTAAGTGTCCTGCAGCAACTTGGCAAATCTGGGTGGGGGCTGTTGGTCCTGCAGTACCTTTCTGGTGAATTAGCTCAATATTCTTGCATGTCAAGGACACAAGATTCACAATTTTGCATTTTCGGTGCTCTATGGCTCAGTACAAGCCAGTGTTGGGTTAGATCTGAATCCGCAAACCAGGGTAAGTTCTAATAGTGTATTAAAAGATTTTCAAGGAGCAGATCACCCCTGTATCCATCCACAGGCCCGAAAGCGAATATTTGTCTGATTTCAACCATGCACTCAAGTAGCCACCAGGGAGAGTCCCGGGTTGAGTTACAGCCATCCAAATAATCAACCACTAACTATAATCCAGCTTCTGGCCTTTAAAAATGCCTGTATACCCCTGTAACCCGTTCAACTTACACCATGTTCAACTTATTCAATAGTTCATCAGACTTCATCTAGGTGCACGAGCGAGCTCAAGTCATCCTCAAAGTTGCACCGCCATCCACCGTTGAGTTTAATACGGATGTGCTCACGGCATTAATCTCACCGAGTTGAATCGTTCAAGGTCGGTTATTGTTGAGAGGCATTCCCAAGGTGCCCACTCTGAGTCTATTACCGTATCGCGCCTGCGGCGAGAAAAAAATATCAGCTTGCTCACCGATACAGTACCTGCGGCCAAGAAATTCACCTATGTGTCGCAGCAAGTGCATTCAGTACACCTATCAAGATCAACAACACCGCGCCTGCGGCGAAGAAAAATCTACAGTTCTCAGCCTGGATTAGGTGACCAATGACCTCACGGGAGACACACCAACACCGCGCCTGCGGCTTGGCTATTCTCCACCCCAGAGGCCACGGCAATGGATTCAAGTCTTATGCGTTGCGGTCAGTCTCCTGTCAAGAGTGGCCCGGCGGAGAAAAAAAACAGCATTGAGGCTACACCAACCATACGACCTTGTTCAATTTGAACAGCGCATGCGGCGAAATTTTTAAAGGCTTTTAGCTCTTCCAACAGCAGGATTTTCATTAGCATTGCCTCAATTTATAATTAGACAAACTCACCAACACCGCGCCCGTTTCAACACAGCAAGTCAACCGCGGGCACCTGCGGCCCGATTCTTTTGAGAGTTTCCAGGTGAAGGCACACTGGCACAAGATTGACTTTCTCGTTGGGTGGGGTGGTCACCGGTCACCCACAGCCGTTCTTTCTCTTAACGTGTCAATTAATTCGACGCGTCTGGGACACTGCAAGGTTCAAGTTCTAGACCTCACGGCCACTCGACTGAAGACTGAAACGTAAGTTGTCATTCGATGAACGCGATCTTACACCGAAAAGGAGAGACCATCATGATCACAGCGGTTTGTACCTCGTTCACGTGTAACTGCGCCCGCGGCCCGAATTTTTGTGGGTTTTCTGATCTGTACTAACCAGGTTTCAGCGCAGAGCCAGTTCAACCAAGATCATCAGGACAGCGCCCACGGCAAATGCGATTTTGGCGCCTGAGGGGACAGTTGAAAACATCCAACAACACATGTACTTGCACAGCGCCCGCGGCCCAAATTTTTCGGGTCCCTCCAGCTCTCAGGCTATGCAATTTTCGATTATTTCGAACCAACGTGTCCGCGGCGGAGAGAAATATCATTTTCCCCGCGTCTCACCACTCCCCGGTTCAATTCAAAGGCCCCATCCTAAATTCGACGCGTATTGAATATTTGGAACGAACGCGCGCGCGGCAAAGAAAAATACCTTGTTCCACGTGTTTCCCTACGCGTCTCGAGCTTCCCCAACAAGTCCACCTTCGGTTCAGGCTCCAACGAGCCGGTCTTATATTTGACGCGTCAAGCTCAAGTCAACACACCGATTTCAAACCAACTCACCAAGAGAGCGCCCGCGGCAAAGAAAGAAAATGCGATTATCGGCGCTTGACAGTGTGAAGGCCACTAAACCACGCAGGTACCCCGCGGGCCGATTTTTTTGACTTACCAGCGACAAGTACGGCAATTGATCAGAGTGAGGACACGAACGAAGAAAAATGATGCATGCCACGTGTCTCCCTTCAATTCAGCGCGTCTCGAGCCCAGCGAGGAACAGTCTTGGAATCGATCCGTCAATCAAGTTCAAGTCACCGCCGTTTTTCATGTAAGGAGAAAGAAATAACTCCGCGGCGGAGAGAAAATACGATTCTGGGACCTTCAGGATAGTGTAAAGACATTAGGGAACGTACGCACCTGCACCGCGCCCGCGGCCCGATTTTTTCGAGGTTTACCCGCGATTTTCTGGTTGGACGTTCTTTCCAACACGCTTCGTATCAGCTGAATCAATTTGACGCGTCTTAGTTAAATGCGACGCGTCTCGAGGAGACCTAAATCACCCAGGAACTTGGGACAGTCAGTGCATGTCTCAACGTCAATTCACGTCAACTCACTCAACTTTAACATGAGAAACACAATGTATTCAAGTGATCGACTACGACAAGACACGGCGTACATACCCACAATCCATGGCCAAAAGTAGTACGCACCGAGGGCGCCGAGTCTAAGGGAGAAGCGAGCGCGTGAGTAAGGCTCAGTGTAGATAAGGGAGAACATACTTGAAGGAGTTTATCGCGTCGCATTCGGTGCACGCGAACGCTAGTCGGGGCGGAGCCGGATATGTAGAAGAGAAAACAAAAAAAAAGTCAGCGAGAAGTGGGCGGCGAGAACGCACCTCCATCGCCTTGCCAAGTTCATCGCTCCCCACCTCAATCCCCGCATCCCTTCCCCTCGACGCCTGCGACGCCCACGCATCCCCTCCCCCTCCCGCGCTCAATGCGTCCACCGTCCTATGATAATCCGCCGCTACACCCAATCATCAGCCTCCTCCACCTCTGCGCGAGCAGGATGGAGTGCGCGCGCTGCGGCTCTGTGTAGCCCCCGCACACAGCTCGTGATCGGCGCGTCGACGTCCACGCAGGCGTGTGCGCGCCGGCTACTCACAGCTGCCGCACAGCCTCGACGTGTGCGGGGAGCGACGCAGACGGAGCACACGCATGCGCGGCGGGTGGGAGAGACGTCTACACTTGGCTCGGGTGGCCGGGGCGATGACGATGGAGGCGGGGGCGAGGGGGCGAGGGGGAGGAGAGTGCAGCAGCTGCGCGCCGGGACACGAGGCCGATTTGGCAGCACGGCTTCGGGAGCATACGACTCGTCCATGCGTGATTAGCAGCACCCTGTCGCGGCTGGGAGGCAGGGGAGAGTAGGGAGAGTAGGGAGGAAAGGGCATGGAGGGAGGCAGCAGGGAGAGGAGACGCGAGGAGGACGTGGAGTCCTCGACAGTAGTCCATCCGACGCTACGCATGTCAACGGACAGCGCCTGGCTGGTGCTCGGTGGGGTGCGGGGAGGGAGGAAGGGCATGAGCTCAGGTGAGGAGGAAAAAAGGCGGGGGCGTACGTGGACGCCTTGACTCGGGGCGAACGGCAGCGGTGTGGTCGAGTTGACGCTTGGCGGTTGGGCTGTGAGAGTAGATAAGGCAGCTGTGCAGCAAGGCACGTAGATAGTAGACGTACGATGAGTGAGGCGTGCAGGCTCGAGATGAGTGAACGCGGTGCTGGTGGGACGGGAAGGGGCGCAGACGCGAGGGCGGGCCAGTGCGCGAAGGGTTGGCGGCAGTCTGAGAAGAGAGGACAAGAGTCGAGTGGGTGAGCGACTGGCGACGTCATGGCAACGGGGATTCGAGAGTAACCGCTATTGGGGACGGGCTACGTTTTCGACGAGGGGCCAGGATACAGGGGTATCGGCGAGACAAGCACCGACATGAGGTTAGGGTTAAGAGAGGCCGGGCCGGAGAGAACCACACAAGCCGCTTGTGCGCTCATTGTCTTCCACCATGTCAGTTCTTGCGTTTTTGACCCAATTCTGTTTCTCGACTTACCTGGTTTTCTGCTCAAGACAAATTTCTCTTTGACAGCAATATCCGGGGTTGGACTCCCTTGACTGCCATACTCTTTTGCCGCCTCAAAACAAGGTTCTTGTTTTCTTGACCCCTGTTTTCCTGGTGACTCGGCTGGTTTTCTGTTCAAGACAATTTCAAGTCAAATCTCTGCTCAGCCAGCATGATGGGGCCCGATTCAACACTGTGGCACCGGGGATTCAAGCAGTCCGGCCTGAACTTGCAAGTTCTCTGACACGCTGCATCTTTGCGCTACAACTGAGGCCAAGCAAAATCCCTATCCGAGCAACTCCATTCTCGTCGACAGCAATTGTCTTCTTTAAACTCTGTTGCCAGCACGATCTGCTCTGGTCGCGGCGTACAACGACGGCAATCACGAATGGTTAAATTCAAAACATTGGTTCCGAAGTATTTAACCTCGCCGTCTCAACAGCGCGCACTCTCCGATGGTTCTCTTCAGCCTCACCTTCAGGCTGTATACTCTGCGCTTCCTCCTACTCTCCAACATCGGCGCCATCATCTTTGCGGCATATCCGTCTCCCTCCGTCACCCCCTCGCGCAGAGCCATCGCCTTCATAGTCTGCTCTCTGATCACACTACACCACATTCTTGTGTACGTCCAATTCGCACTGCAGCAAATCGGGTTGTAACGTCTCGCAGCACCTTCCCATGGCGCATACGAGCTCTCGCCCTCATTGACTTTGTGTTACCCGTGATCGAAATTGGCTGTACGTCCTTCAAACATACTCTCGAAACGAGTTTTTGAAGGAGCCTTTGTAGTTTTCGCCTGGCTGGTATCTCTTTTCTGGTACATCTTCTTCACCGAACTGGGATTACTAGCGCTACTCCTCTCGGCGTTGTTTACTATCATGTGATGCAAGGACAGATTACCACGGCAACAGTTTTCGTTCTTGGGCGGATGCACACCCATTCACCCGCCGTACACTCCGTTGTCGGCACTCCTCGGCCGGTCCATCTCAAGGCCCCTAGTTCGGTACGTATTTATTTGTCGCATATAAAACTAACCTTGGAGTAACCTTCATCCGCAGGGGAGGGGCCGCAAGCATCGTTTTCGCGAGGGCGGTCATCATCAATCAATCAGTCTGTCTGTGCGCCATCCTCCTCCCGTTCATCGCTTTCGTTCGACTTCATCTGGGTGGTGAGGTGCCGCAATTCGCGCAAGAGTCCATGGTAATAACGATGTTAGCTTCCCCGCCGTGTTCTTTGCGTCTGCATCGCTGCCCTCAGCTTCCAGCTTCCTACTAAACGGCTAAATGGTATGAAGGCAGGCAGGCAGGGTCCCGCAATATCTCATTCAACACGTCTGCTTCCAACATCACACGTCTCTGCAAACAACCTCGCGCGGGGATTCGTTTGGCATTACCACCACCGCGTTGGTGATTCTCGAATGTGCGTCTTTCTCCATACTAAATAAATCCTTCCTCCTGTCATATGTATCTGACCCTCGTTCCACCCAGGCCCATATCGGTGCCCGATGTCGATCCGGCGGAGATCCACTGGCTCCGCGTCTGCGTGAAGGCGGATGATCGATACGGACGTGATAACAGAACCGATCCCAGTGCTGCGTGGAGCGAGCTTCTTTGGTAGGGGATGGTGATTTGGACGAAGAGGCGGGTGAGGACGCAGACGCGCATGAGGGCGTTATGGCCGGTATGTTTTCTTTTCTCCCCACTCTGAGTCTATGTATTTATCTACTCTACATTGCATACGAGACGAACGACTCGGGCTAATCGCCCATGCCTCTAAACATGCCTACATCGCACTCTTCACCCCCTCATCACCGCCCTGCCTGCAGCCCTTCCCAGGCGCCACCACGGGCGGTGCTCGCCTCACCCGGCTGACACCAGGGGTGAACGAATACGGCACCACGACGAAGCTGCTTGCTGCTGCAAGACACAACCCTCCTCTCCGCTTCGCCAGCTTCGGCGGTCTCTATACCTCCCTTCATCAACACAGCATTTGCCTTCCTCGAGTCCTCTTCGGGGCGAATGGGGTGTAAGTATTTTGCATTCGGTTAGTATATATGTCCGCATATATACACGGTGAGATGTTATGTATGTATGTATGGTTTCCAGGTTGACCTAAGTTCGCAGGCCACCGACCGCTATCCGCGCTCGGCGTCGTGCACGCCGACCCCGCGCGTGCCAAGTCAGTGCACTGGCGCACCCACAACGACCTCCGCGCGCCACCCCACGCACACGTTCCGCCAACTCAGGTCCTCTCCGCCGTCCCAAGCACATGCCCGTACACAACAACCCCGCGTGCCGGCCATCCCACCCGCCGAGACGCCCACCCTCAAACTTCAATCCTCCAGACCTCGCACGCACCGCTCTTGCCGTTTCGCGCCCCGCCCCGCCGCGCGCTGCATCAAGCCTGCACCCGCCGTGTTGCTCTCAAGGCCAGCACGCCCCGACGAACACCGCGCGCGCGCATCCCGGTACGCGGTACGTCCCCGTCACCATCTTCCATTCTTACTCATACTCACTCCCTTCCCCTCACGGCGCAACACGGGCTTGCATGCAACACAGCTTGACGTATGTATCGTATCGTATCGTACTAATCTGTAATCAACCCTTCCCTTGAATGCATCCTCTTCCCTTCCTCCTCTCCTGCCCTGCTCAAACTCGGATACAATTCAATTCAAATGGACTCGGACGCGCGCTTCAACGAACGAAGAACGTAGCGAGTTTGGGGTGGATTCCCTGGGACGCGGTCGGGCTGTGTGAGAGGGTGTCGCCTTGATCTTGAGCTGCGTGGAATGTCCTGGTTTTGAATGCTTCTGCACAAACGAGTGCGCGCGCCCGAGTCGTACCTACCGCGGCGTCGGCATCGCTTGAAGTGCTTTCCTCGAAATCAATCCCGGCGAAAACTGGAGAGGAGCACATCTTCCTCCAATTCATTTTTGAGGTGGGGCTCAATCCCGGACCAACTCGCAAGAACTTTACCTTCGTGTACAGTGTACACCCTTCGAGGCGGACGAGGATGTTCCAAAGCCGCAACTCCCAAGTAAGGATGCAGTTGAATAAATTAAATCGACCCAACCCACTGGCCGCCTTGCGTGGTCAATACATGCTTGAGAAACTGAGGAATGCATATACAGAATACCAAATGAATGCATGCATACACGCGTATTACCTCGAGGCAAGCTTCACAATTTCTCCACAGACAATCGTACGTGTGTGTTGCGAACTACAGGCGCCGCGCGGTTGGTTAAAGTCGGAGTCTACAAGTGAAGGAGGGTCAGTATGGCGGGACGACTTGAATACGACGGAAATTCATATATAGCGTTGAGAGCTAGGAGAAACGGCGGGGAGGCGAAGGTTGACGGGCACAAGCCCCAAAGGAAGGTCGCATTCCCTCCCTCACTTACTTACTAGTATATCGTGAATCAGACTGAACCGCATCCTCGTCGGGGCGCCTGTTTCACTCCCGTTGTCTTCAGAAAGCCGCGCTGGAAAGAGGGCGAATTTCCACGACTTACCTGCTCTCCTCGAATGCGCCGCGTCTACGTCTACGTCTACATTAAAGTCCGAACCCCCTAGTACCGAAAACGGGTTGAAATCAGCGGCGTCTCAAGGTACACGAGAGAATAAGTACTCACAACTCACTCACACCTAACCCAGGGATGGGGCACGTCTAATTAACCCCTAATACAGGCTAAGTATTTGGGCGATGCATGAGGGGAAGTGCATGCTGGGTAAGTGGGACTTGTAAAGACGGGGGGGGAGGAGCGTACTTAAGTGATCCTTGAGTGAATGTATGTATTGCGGAAGGGCGTATGTTCAGTATTCTGCGGTGGTTCCATTGAAAGGAGGAATCGAAGGAATCGAACGTCAGAGGATGAAGGAGAGCTTGAAGGATAAATCGACTTGAGGGGAAATGTAATAGTCGTACCGGATGCATTGTAGATGAAACTCTCCGACGAAGTTGAATAACTCCGGGATGGATGGATGTGGTTGAGCATATGCATAATTTCCATTGGCGGACGCATGAAAGCAGTCTGAAAAGGGTTGTTGAGAAAAACACGAACCAACGAAGACTGACACAGACAGACCTGGACCTAGGTAGGTTCGCGGTTACATTGGGCGGCAAAATGAACTCGCACCTGGAGATCCAAGGAAGCTCAACAGAGACTTAGGATCATCGAATCAACAAAATTAAGGCATAATACCCAATACCTGAGCTTCAAATGAACCGAAAATAATAAACTTACGCGGCAGACGGCAAGATCAACTGCGTGGGAAGTTCTATCAAAAACATTCGGATTTACGCCGCTAAAGGCAGAACAGGTCAGTGTGAATGGTGGGAGCGGTATAAAGCAAGGAAGGGTGTGCCTTTATTGCCTTATGTGGTATTTGAGTAAAGGCGTCGACAAAAGGCGCATATATTCACCATTTTGGGACGGTTCCTCTGAAAGTCGACCTCTCCCCGCGGCAACGGCGTATTGACATACACATTCCGCCTCCTCCCCTCTGGCCTCGGCGCCCCCCCTCCAATCTCATCTCCCTCTCCTTCTCCCCCCTCCGTCGAAAGAATGTGTGCCTCCTGCGCGTCTGCCGTGCATCTGCGACAATGCTCTCCGCGATGGCAGAGTGGGCGGTGCAGACGGTGCGGAGACGCAGCTCGGGGTCGATGGCGTGGTCGTTGTCGTCGGTGTCGTTGTCGTCGTGTGGGAGGTGGGCAGGCGGGCGTTTGAGGGAGGACATTGAGGAGGGAAATTAAGAGGGTGTTGACAGATGTTTTGTGTTTCAGCAGGATTACTGTAGTGTTTCGACCAAGTGTTCACGTCACAGGTCACGGAGGTTTGTGAATTGAACACTTTTGTACATCGTAACACATCACAGGCCTCAAAATCGTCGGATTGGGGCGAAATTGATGCCATCAGTTGAATTTTTGCGGCCCGAATTACCATTTAAGGCAAATTCCCACACTGTGAACACCTGGTTTTCTGAACACTTGAGGTCACACGTCACAACCTGTGAACAGTTGGTCGAAACACTACAGTACGCGGATGCCGCCATCAGCAACACCCGCAGAAACTGATCCACAGGGGGCGGCGACTCAACTGCCGCCGCTTTCCAATCCACCTCACGCTACCTGCTCAATCAACCGACGCCTCCTCCTCCTCATCTTTTCTTCGGCTTGTGTGTCGCGACCCTTGGGGCGATGCGAGGCGATACTTGGCTTCTTGGCTTCAACTCGACTCCATTCAATTGAACCTGACCTTGGCAATCAATGATTCAAACTCAATTAGAAGGCATCTTGGCTCTACTGCGGCGCTAGTGTTTTCTTCGCGCGACGGTACTTCGTTCAAGTTACGCCTTCGGGCTTGAGCGCTTGCTGGGCCCACAATTCTCCAACAATCAGTGCCAACCCAACGAGATATGCTCACGCGGCCAGTAAAAGAGTGCGTATCCCGAGGCATTGAATCATAATGTAGGTAGAAGTTGACTGCCAAGATCGAACATTGGACGTTGAACACCGGGGGTGACGGGATTCGAGCTGGGTTGAACGTGTTGAATGGAAGGTGCAGTTGCGGTGACGAAGACAAGTGGAGTGCGGGAAAATAAATTCAACGCGTTAACCTCGAATATACAGTCAGTTTATAGCCGTCAAACTTCGTCCGTCAACCCATCCGCGCAAGCAAACCCCACTCATGCCCATCACCCTCCTTCCTTTTTTATTTTTTTATTTTTTTATTTTTATTTTTATTTTTATTGGTGGTACGTACGACAGGCACAATTAACATTGGTTAGCTTGCAAGCCGCGTAAAGAACAGAGGCCCTGAGGCCTCCGGGAAGGATTGATGAAAATACACCGCCCAGGGAAATGCGCAAGCGCACGAGGCGGGGTGTCACAGTATGGGGATCTAAACCATCGGTTCCTCCCTCGGCGCTCAGAGGGCGGGGTGCGATGACTGTTGTTCAGTACCCACTAAAACCCTGGGTTCTCTGATCCAATTTCCCGGCAGCTTGTCCTCCTCCATTAGCGTCAATCTCCAGGTTTGGAGGACGAGAGAAATATTAATGGAGTTCTGTTTACCAAACTTGGCGTAGTTCGTGAGGGCGCGGTCGAATTTGAGGCGCATGTTGATGGCGTATAGCCATTTGTTGTGCATTTCGTGCCCTGCTCTGTTTATTATGCACTCATTTCGAATTTTCCATATCATGAAGAGTGACTCAGAAATGAGAATACGGTACAACCGAGATGTCCCAGGTAAAGGTCGTTTATTTTCGTCGGAGAAGGTGGTGAGACCGCAGTCCAGTATGCTTCCCAGCGATAGGACGGGCCAGGATGGATGCTTTTTTAGCCAGAGGGTTTCGGCCAGGCTCCAGACTTCGTGCTGTCCAGGCTGCTGACTCGGGGATGTGTTTCCAAAATGACCCGATGTAGTGTGCGGAATGCATGGACTTCCACAGAAAATTGCGGACTTGCCGGGTGAAGTCCTTGTGCCGGATACTTGCCCATATTTCCGGCCCTGTTGGCAGTTTGCCGGCTTGAATTTTGATCGCGGCTTGCACTTGTTTGACATTATTTTCTGTCGCCTTCCGAGATACGGGCTTCTTCTGCTCCTTGATGCCTGTGTATGCAATCACCCTCCTTCCTTTCTTTCTTCAATCCCAAACACGCCCTCCCGCCTCCACCGCACCGCATCAAATC
Organism: Mycena metata; assembly: GCA_029378385.1. Lineage (NCBI taxonomy): Eukaryota > Fungi > Basidiomycota > Agaricomycetes > Agaricales > Mycenaceae > Mycena > Mycena metata. Next base: position 153,321 of record JARKIB010000168.1, on the reverse strand, counting down.
CCATCCCATCTCAACGAGAAACCCAACTCCCAACCTCCGCCCTTAAATCACCCTCAATCAAACTCCTTAATGCAGATCTTACATCAACATTACAATCCCGGGACTCGGGTTGAGGGTTAGTATGTACAAGTTGTGGGAGACATCCGGGATAAAGGATGTTGAGTGGAGTTGAGTGGGAACTTGAAGGGAAGGGGCATTTATTCGGGCGCGGGTCGGGAGGAGGAATGGAGGATTCGAGGATTCGGGGTGGGTGTCAGTTCGAGGCGAGGCTGCACTAGGCGGGGTTATGTTGGAAATGGTGCGCAGAGAAGAGTTCGAAGAGGGAGAAAAGCTCAGATGGGGGCCGCTACGGCGTCGCAGATAGTCTCAGATGGGGGCGCAAAAGCAAGCATTAGGTAATTATGTACAGATGAATATATATTGTTCGGCTATTCTATCGGCCTTGTTGTCCGAATCCACCTTATTCTAACAGGTTAACGTACAGGGAGCAATGGGTGTGGTGTTTGAGTGTGTCTAGAAGTACATCTGGGACGAAGTTCAATTGTTTGGAGGAAAATTCTCAGTTGATCATCGTTTTACTGTGGGATGTCGCCGCCGTCCGAGCTGAGTATACCTCACCTTCGTCACTTAGTTACTTCGCGTAGGTTGACGGATCTTCGTGACTTTGATGAAAACCTGTGAATCTTCGTGACATTGGCATGTTTTTGCGAAAGTTCGTCACTTAACTTGGCACGTTCAAGAACCCGGAAGCATCGGCCATCGCTGTTCCTTCAGCACACGGCCGGGCGGGTTTCTCATATAGATACCTTACCCTAACACTAACTTTAACCATAACCCTAACCCTAACCTCTAACCTCTAACCACCCTAACCACCTAACCCTAACCTCTAACCACCCTAACAACCTAACCCGAACCTCTAACCAACTAACCAACTAACCCAAACCCTTAGCCACCTAACCCAAACCCAACCGGCCATGCTCGGCACAATGCTGATACCTATCACTTCATGATGCGCAGAGCAGTTAACAACTCACGAACTTTCCCAAAATCATGCCAATGTCACGAAGATTCTCAGGTTCCCATCAAAGTCACGAAGATCCCTCAACTTACGCGAAGTAACTAAGTGACGAAGGTGAGGTGGACACGTCCGAGCTCAAATCGACTTTATCGTATGCGCACAGGGATTCACAACCACACGAAGCAAAGAAAACGAACCTCTGAATCGGCGAGTTCAAGTTGCAGATTCGCGACGTGATTGAATATCCCGGTGGTCCGATGCAGTCTAGGTCCTAAGCGGACGAACGAGAGACGAAATCGACGAGGATTTGGATTGTAAATTAGGCATATCACGGCTCGTTCAAACCAGAAATGAACACCTGGGCGCGAGGTCAAGTCACTCAACGTTGAAATCCCCTTCTCTGCGAATACCAAATCACCAAACAACCCACACACACGCAAAACAGAGCGCACAACCTCCCTAACCCCTCACCTCCGTGAGCTCGTGGACGACGTGCGGCGTCGATAATCCAAGTTCTCACTGTCGGCTCAAGAAATCAGCGTGCCCTCAAGAAACCGAATGAACCCTAGAAAGCACTCGCACCTGGATATCCTCAAACTCCAGCGAAGCCTCGCGCACATCTAATGAATAGAACGAAGCCCTAAGACGCGTGAGGTGCGCCTCGAATGAAGGAAAATAAATATATTCACAGCGATCACCCGTGGGAGTTCCAAGAAATATTCGGGTTCAAGCATTCCGCCACCCCACGCCCTCCTCAGCGTACCTTGGGAGCGCAGTTTAAATACAGGGAACGTGTACCTGCAGAGCATTGTATTGTATTTGAGGTGGAGCTGAGTTGACCGTGAGGTGGGTGTGTGTGTGGCGGCATCTTGAGAGCGGGCTGAGGCATGTCTACGAGGAAGGACTTGGAAATCGGGGTTAGTATGTAGTTGAAGGAGAGGTTGAAGGCGGAGGTGAACGCACGAGGAAGGATGTATCGATGTAGTGAGCGCATTTGAGTGCCTCCTGGGTGAATATCTGATTGAGAGTTGAATGAGTTCCGATGGTTGAATCCAGTTTACCTGGGAGCATAGGGTTGAATGGGCGGTTTGGAGGAGTTGAAATTACGAGAAATGAACGTGGGCTGCGAATACTGGTTGAGGAAAACAAGAGGGAATTAAGATCATCGTGGACCTACCTGGGTAAGTTCAAATTGCAGATCGGGCGGGTGGTTGAAGCGGTGATCCAACATCGCTATTGTGCGGGTCAACGGGCGAAAAAACAAAGTGAACGAGCATGAGTTACAGGGATTGGAAGTCCTGTAGTCGGAATACCTTCACTGAAGGAAGCAACGGGACTCGAGTCGGGCGCGAGGTTTAGTGTGAGTTGAAAATCGGAGTTGGCTGGAGGTTACCGAATGAACCACAGGGAAAAGAGGGCTCGTACAGTTCACCGCACCTCCTTGAGTCCTTGGGCAATGTCCTGCGTGCAAATTGAGCCATAATGGGAGTCTGAGCTGCCGAGAACGAGGGATTAGCGTCAAGGGGAACTCGGGATTAAAATATCGGACGTGGGGAGGGAGGGGGGGGGGGGGGGTCTGGCCGAGGGCCGAAAAAAACTTCTTCCTATAAGTTATGAGAGGCAGGAAAAAGGCTGGGAGAGGCATGGCAGAGCTTCTGATGAGTGAGAAACCTCAAGCTTTGCTTCCCACTCACTTCAGGAGCTGTTGAAATAATAATTCTAGTCAAGTTCAACCAAAAGTGGGTTGTCGGCGGTCCCGGAGTAGGTTCAGACAAAACCTGCAAGTATAATTGAGGCCCTGGCAGCACTTTAGATAGCCTTAGGGAGCATATCACATACCTCAAACAATAAAATGCACTGGCAGTGGTTATTCGAAGAAGGTTCAGGAAGTCCGGAGAGAGCGGCCCGGTGCTAGGGGTGGGAGGCACCTTCCCTATATAGAAGGAGGGGGGGGGGAGGGGGGGTCCAGCCAAGGTTGAAAAAAACTTATTGACCCCCCTTCCAACTTTCGAATCCCGAGTTCCCCTTGATTAGCGTCTGCTCAAGAAATTGAGTGTACCCGAAAGGATACTCGCACCTGGATATGCGGGAGGTCTCAGGAAGAACTTGGGCATATATAATGACGAGGATGAGACCTTAATACACGTGAATTGAACCTTGAATGAACGAAACTAAATATATTTTCACGGGAAACGGTGAGATCAGTACCGTAGGAATTAGTTTGGGCCGCCCGGGTTGAGGCCGCTGAGGGCCAGGTGCCCCAGTGCATGTCAGGAGAGTAATAAAAAGGCGGGGAGAGTGTACTTAAATTGACTTATGTGGTCGCTGATGAAAAGGTGTATACATTCAGCCTTTTGCGGGGTGTGCTCTGAAAGGGAGGAATCGGAGGTAAGTGGTCGGAGTAGATTGGCGTACGAGGGACAATGTATTCGTCCACTGGGTGTATTTGGATGCGTTCTGGATGGATATCTGAGACGAAGTTGCTAACCAATAAATCGAGACCGCGCAAAAAAAGTTAAGTTAATCACCAGCGAATGCTCCTCCCCTTCTAGACACATACAAAGTTTGATCATGACTTGAGCCGGAAAGTTTTTGGGTTCCTGCCTCCGGACGTCATTAGAATCAACGCCTTGTATGAACGCTAAATAAGAGTTACAGGAAATGATTTCGTCCTGCGGCCCGAGTTTGAGACTTTTAATGGCGACATTTGAGAAGTAATGACATCCGACTCACAAAAAGAACCTGTTCCGTGCATCTACGATGTGCCTAGGCCTTTAATTGAGCGAATATTGAGCTCCAGAGTACAAGGAGGGTGATGCGCAGCATTGCCCCATGACCAAAAGCGTACTGGCATTTCAGGTAATCATCTGATATTGCTTTTAAAGCTACAGAGTCGAGTGAGATGTGCATCTATACGCAAGAAGAAAAGACTCGCCGCGCTGGTCGTCGAATCACAGGTGGAACAACATCGGTGCGGTGGGAAATCAACAAATCTTCCATTCCGCATTTTTAATGGCACTCCGATAAAATCGACCAAGGCTTGATCTCATTTCGCTTGCTCGAATTCGATGGCGAGTTTAACAAACCAGAGTGGTCAGATTTACAAAATGACCCGAGCGACGCTTATAGTACAGTGATTGTTCACACTGCATCTTATAGGTGGTGGTCCAGCGTACTCCTCGCACTCTGTTTCCCAGAACTGGTGACGACGGGAGAGAAAAGGCGACATGTGAGCAACATCCATCACTATGTATGATACATTTGACGCTAATCCCTCTCAAATCGTGTCAGAAATCTCCTAGAACCCATGGCCAATACAGTTTTCCCGTTCCAGATTTCACTCCACCTCCACTGGCACCCAGGCGGCATTCAGAGTTTCGACATTCATCATCACAATGCGAACAAACCGATCAACAAGCTTGGGGCGGTCGACTTCGCGCGGAAATTCGGAGCGGGCATCGGCAACAGATTTTGTGATGGACGTTGCGAAAGATGTGTTTGCCCGGAGTAATTGAAGGACGGGCTCAACCAGATTCCAAGGGGCGCGTGGTGCCATTTGCCCAGTGAACACAAAGATGATGCAAACGACTGGTCATTCAGCTCAATGAGAAGAGAGGGTTAGAGTGTGGGGTGGAACTTACCAATTGCAATGGAGATCCAGTGTGAGATGTCGATGATCATGCGGGACTCTCCAAACTGAGTGGAATAAGCTGAGGACCAGGAAGAACAAGATGAGTATCACGGACGAGGGAGGTCAGGAACGGCGGCAAGGCATGTCGTGGTATATTGTACTAAAAGCAATGTCACAAAATGTATGGAGAGATCCAAGCAACTAAAGTAGCGCTCACATTCTGCGGACAATGGCGCACAGGCGTGTCAGCGAGCGGAAGGAGGTGGGGACAAGGGCGGCACTCACAAACTGCGGGCGATGGCGCACGGGCGTGTCAGCGAGCGGAAGGAGGTGGGGACAAAGGCGGCACTCACAAACTGCGGGCGATGACGCACGGGCGTGTCAGCGAGCGGAAGGAGGTGGGGGCAAAGGCGGCACTCACAAACTGCAGGCGATGACGCACGGGCGTGTCAGCGAGCGGAAGGAGGTGGGGCCAAAGGCGACACTCACATTCTGCGGGCAATGACGCACGGGCGTGTCAGCGAGCGGACGGAGGTGGGGACAAGGGCGACACTCACAATCTGCGGGCGATGGCGCACGGACGTGTCAGCGAGCGGAAGGAGGTGGGGACAAGGGCGGCACTCACACGCTGCGGGCAATGGCGCACGGGCGTGTCAGCGAGCGGACGGAGGTGGGGACAAAGGCGGCACTCACGTCCTGCGGGCGATGGTGCAGGGGCGTGTCAGCGAGCGGAAGGAGGTGAGGACAAGGGCGGCACTCACGTCCTGCGGGCGATGGCGCACGGGCGTGTCAGCGAGCGGAAGGAGGTGGGGACAAAGGCGGCACTCACAAACTGCGGGCGATGACACACGGGCGTGTCAGCGAGCGGAAGGAGGTGGGGCCAAAGGCGACACTCACATTCTGCGGGCAATGACGCACGGGCGTGTCAGCGAGCGGAAGGAGGTGGGGCCAAAGGCGACACTCACATACTGCAGGCAATGGCACACGGGCGTGTCAGCGAGCGAAAGGAGGTGGGGCCAAAGGCGACACTCACATCACTCACATTCTGCGGGCGATGGCACACGGGCGTGTCAGCAAGCGGAAAGAGGTACTCGACTCAAAATGAAGCTTACATATCTCCACATTGGCATGTAGCTCCTTGTATGTTCACAAACAGTCTCGAACGCTTCATTGTTACTCGAGCGCGTGCGTTCCTTCCAGCTGGTCTCACTTCTATCCATCAGCACAAACTCTGCTGTAAATCAATGACTTACGTCATCGCTTGCAATACTTTCGTGCATCCGATGCTGAAGGAATTATGTTGCGCCAACGCGAAAAGGTCAGACAGGGTCTTATCATGAATGGCTGCATATGTCCTCTCGGTTAGGGCCGCACACCCAGCCGTTGGCTCATCCAAGTCTGAAATACACATCAGCAACTACCAAAAGCAAAGCAATTACGACAAACTCTGGAGCTGGACAATCTGGTCTGGAGGGTGACTTGTCCCTCGAAGCGCTTGCAACACTGTCCTATCAAATTTCGACTGAGCAGCCTGGCGGGCCTCCTCCTCAGCGTCACTTGAATCGTCCTCGCCGGACATCTCTGAATCGAGTAGCGCTTCGAACTTTGTGCAGACTGCAATGATGGGTACTATCCACAGTGAGTCGATTTTTACAGATCCGAAGAATTCAAATCACCAGGCGATTCTCGTGCATTGAAAAATGCGAGTTCAAACTCCGCGCTTGGAGCTCTTTGTTCGTCCATTGGAATGCAAAACCTACTTAAAACTGAGGTAATGCCGCCATGGGTCCAACAACACGCACCATACGGCATGTATCTGGTCCTTCATCCTTTCCGACATCGAGCGCTTGCGTAGAAAGTTCCACAAATATTCCGTGCGAAGCTGTGAATCCTTTTCATGTTCCGCTCCAGCTTCAATCCCCCGTGAGTCGTGGAAGACGAAGAGTGGATTACTCCTGAACGTTATCTCGTTCTCGATGTCGCTCATTCCGCGCTGCGGTCTATGATTAATAAAGGCCCACTGATTACAAGACGCGGCAACGGCACCTGGCGATTCGGCTCCAGTATCGACGGATCCACCTAATACGGGCTGTTGGTCATGATGCTAGAGCTCGAGGGAGAAGAGTCGCTCACTTCCTTGCCATTGGCGTCAACAATTTGCAGATCGCTGCCGTCTGAATCACACATCTTCTTTAAGATTTTCGTCTTTCCAGCATTCCGGCGGCCGATGACCAGGATACGAAAGCGGGGACTCAAGGTCTTGATTTCCTGGATTGTGCGGGGCATCGATGGGATGAGGGGGGATGACAGGATGCGCGATGAGGTGTTCCTATTTGATCCTCTCAATGGCCGCTCAACTCAAAATAGTATGATACACATCCGATAGATCCGGAATGATATCGTGGGTTCGGGCAGTCAGGCGACCTCAAAAGACGGCGCCGTTCAAAATCTCCCCGCTGGCATTGGTAGAAGCGAAACTATATAACGTCATGGCGTATTCCTTTTTTGTCCTGGACATCGCGAACATGTCCTGGCCGTTGAGGTCTTGTCCGACGTTTACCCTGGGCTTTCCCCGCCTCGGGAGCGAGCTATTAGAGGCAGCCGACGTGCTACTCTACCCTTTGGGGCCCTCAGAAAAATCCCCCTGGCGATACTGACACAAAGTGGCCTTACACCACCGTAAATGCCAGGAAACATGCAGACATACTTTCAACATACTTTGGGCATGCACAGTCCACTGCTACTTCGACCCGCAACCGGCCACTCACCCTTGACCTCGGTGAACCATTGGCTCAATGATCAATAGGTGTATGATATATGAATAAATACTCATTTATTAACCTATCTATAGTACTTCAACTTCGGTGTTGAAGTCATGTTGAATGTGCAACATGACGTGACTTCAAGCTTACGCACCAAGGCAAGTTCATTTCATCTTTGTTTGACCTGATAACTGACCTTCCACCTACGGGTACTCGACCTCGACTCCAATCACATTTGACTTGAATTTTGAATTACAGTTGAAGATCATCGAACTCAATAGGGTGTTTCATAATTAAGAATTCGACCCCAACTTGTGCCGCAACTTGTGCCGCAACTTGCCAGAAGTTGAGGCAGAAGTTGGGGCATGAAATCGGAGTTGGGACTGAAATCGTGCGTTGCAGCACGACTTGACGTCCAACTTCTGCCCCAAATTGTGCCCCAACTCCGTGCCCCAACTTCGGCTAATCCGTCATTTGGGCCTCGATCACGCCACTTCGGATACACATCTCTACCTCAACTCCGGAGTTCAGGCAGAGTTGCTGGCTCGGGTGTTTCACGAACAGACCTCCAACTTGTGTCCCAACTTGGGGCAAGTTGAGGCAGAGTTGAGGCAGAAATCGGGGCACAAGTTGGGGTCGGATTTCTAATTATGAAACACCCTAATGAATGCTTACCGCCCTGTTTGGCTTAGAAGGTTCATTTGACGGTCAATGGGTATACCATTATTACACAGTGTTTACCCTCGGGCATCTCGGGCATCTCTGGAATGGGCCGGACTTCCATGTTCTTGTCATATTTTGACTCACTCTATGTCTCTTCCTCAAGGTGTTCTATGGTGTACCTACCGCTATTTGTATCGTAGATTGGAGTTAGACAGTACGACATTGACTCGAATTTCGCGCAGCCTGTTCTATGCCTCTCTCTGATGCTTCGGTACATCGTTCAATCGACAACATACTTCAAGGCTCAACACCAATCAAGTCAAGCACTCAAATGTCAATGAGGCTTCATTCATTTTCATCTTGGATTCGACCGCTGAGCCGACATCATCTCCAGATCTCCAACGAGTCAACCATCCCTTCCCATTGAAAGTCAAGGTTGAATTCAGCCCAGGTAGGTGTTGGTTTCAATTCCGATTTGCGTCGCATTCAGTATTTTATTTATTGATGTAAGTCTTCTCCTTGGGAAAGTGGTTTCGCGGCACCAAGTTGACGAATTGAGTATAAATCCTGCTCCCGTTGGCTTAGGCTAATGGTGTTTTCACGTGCACTTTCTTAAGCCGACTTAAGTTGGCTTAAGCCTCGGCGGGTAAACTACGACGATGCGAACTAATGAACAAGCACTCGAGCCAACATAAAGTGCCTCAGCTGGCTGAAGCCGACTTAAGCTGCCTGAGCCAGCTCAAACTGACTGGGGCCACCTAAGTCAGCTCAGGCCGAGTCAGCCCGTGTAAGCCACTCAGCCCGCTTAAGCCAATCTTTTCGGACGGTGCCCATTGTTAGCCTTCGCACTCATCGGGAAACTTTCAACATCAACTCACACCATTACTCGACGAGTATGGGGGCCCTGCTTCAACCAAATTCCCCCGCATCTCATAGCCCCCCGTTATGACCTGTTGGAACTGGGGGGCAAATCATGATCGAAGGTATAGATTTAGGTAAACGACTGCGCACAATGAGTGGATTTTGGGGGCTGCCCGTTTCGTGAGAGAGACAGTGGGAGCTGACGACGGGTGCAGTTCTATACATCCGGTGTACCAGTTTTGCAAAATTTGAACAGACAGTCTCAAAACTCTCAACGAAACGAGAACTGAGTGGCAAAACACAGTCAGTCAAAAGAGAATCCAGTGTCTGGAAAAAAAAAATGCACGCACCCAACACGCAGCTGTGGGAACCTGAATGACAAACAAGGATCTAGGCCTAAATTTATCTGAGCCCACGCCCGCCGAGTGGCAAGTGGCATCGTACTAGATAGTCGAAGTTGGTGGTCTCCAAGGTCTGGCCGCGGGTTTTCTGTGAGGATGGTTTTGCAGGCCCGGGTGAAGGCGGGTACTTACAGTAGATAGAGGCATCGGAATGGGTTTCGAAGAGACTGGCTCGTTAGTCCATGGACGACGAAAGAGAATGGTAAGACAAAGACCAAAGATTGATCTCCATCATTTAGTACATCAGCCGGAGATGCGGCATCTCGTTGCAAGGCCTCACATGAACGGCACACCAACTGGTCATTTGAAGGGATTTCAGTTGAAGTATGTGCGGATTTAAGCACCCAGAAGGGCCACTTCCCTCGATTTGAACATGCTGGAAACATGGGATAAACTGTAATCGCCTCGTAAGTAGTAAGTACACTAAATTAGAGTACTAATGTGCTTGAGGACGGACGGCAACAGCGTTGAGGTGCAGACAAGAGCGGTCAATCACCGGGTTTTGCGTTCACCGCATTTATATTCAATAGCATGTATTGTAAGATTTATCTATTGAAACTCAGAGTGTGGCGGCGGGCCGCCAAAATAAATCAAACACCGACCCACAATGATATGTGAGGCTCCACCCAGCATGTTTCCGAGTGCGTAAGATCTGGTGTAATATTAATATCTCTCTGAGCGGCATCAAGATCAGGTGACGTGAGCGGATCGTCCTTGCGGCCTACCTTATCCATGGTATGTCGTCAAATCAGCCACTCACGGGCTAGCACGCGTGCACGGCAGTAGCACCTCTGATCGCTGTTATCGCCAGACCCCTTATCCGACTCCCAGGCCATCGAATGTGCCAGCGGTATGTTTCAGCACGATCGTTGAATAATCGCGAACGTGGTGTACTCGGCGGAGGAACATTTCAAAGGGTAAGCGCTGCCAAATCTCGTCATATAACTATACCGTACAACTTACGAATTTGGGCCAAATTTTGCCTGAAAGTTCAACCCGATGTTCATGTTCGGGTAGATCCACTTGGTGTGCCAAAATGTCTATGTCGCGATTTTTCCCGCTGATTCTCGTTTGCCGTCGAAGCCACTGTGATCCTGGATCACCGTCAAAACCTTCATTTCACCATTGGTGGCAAGAATCTGCTGAGGGCTTAAGTGACTTGGTCTGGCTCAGGCTTAAGCGAACTTGAGCGGCTGATATCGGCTTAAGCCTGAATATAGTATTTTATCCTGTAGCAGTGTAGTAGTTGCTAATGGAAGGCTTAAGCCAACTTAAGGCGGCTTAAGAAAGTGCTGGTAAAAACGTCATTAGCCTAAGCCAACTGGGGCAGGTGACAGATTGAGTCCTATTTTATTCCAGGTAATCAGTTCTCCCCCTCGTTCAATCCCAATTAACGTACATACTCACTATTTGCATTTTTTACAGTCAGCTTGCCCCGGAATGTACCTTTGGTGTCCGCTTCTCAGTATGCAACGAAGCCGGGGTACGCACTCCTTCTACCGATAGTATGTTGAATTCAAGCTGACCGAATTTTTACAACCCTTCCCCGCGCCATTCAAAGAAGCTTTCAGGTAGACTTCATTTTGATTCATTTCAATCCAAGGCCGCGCACAATCTCAATCTTTTCTGAACGATCACACAGGTAATTTTGAAGACATGGATTTACTAGGAAGCTCCGACGAAGTCGGAACAGACCTTGCTTGCGCAAACGCTCAGCAGGCCCGGCCTCACAAACTCGGTACTTTGACAGCTCTGCTGCGCGAGCCCGCTGCTGCTTCGATGATTTTCTCCGGGGTAAGTGATCACTGGAGTTATAGAAAGTTGAGTTTAAAATTGGCGTTGAATTGGCGTCGCGTTCAACTTGAAGTTTAGGTAAATAAGAGGTAAAAACTTGCGGCAAACAAGGGCCAGACCCTCGTCGGGAGAGTTAGGATCACCGGGTGACCCAAAAGTAGTGCCATTATGAGGGTGGAGAGACGTTGACAAGCAAGGTGATTCGACAACTACGTACACACATACGGGCTAGGGCCGAACGTATCTCCAGGGCAACTTCTACTCAAGGAATCTGAGAATTTTGCCATAAAATGGGACTTACTTACTTGGGTTTGAACCAAGACTTCTTGAAGGGGTGACATTAAAGGCAAGCATCGAGGTTGAACACCCTTTCTCCAATGAAGGTCACAGGTGGGTCTCTATGAATCAGTATATGAATATGCATGCCTCACACTCTGTCAGACCGTCGGGCCATGGCTTTGTTGAATCTGATCGAAATTTCGAGAGTGACTGTGGCGTAACCCAGATAAGCTTCCGAACGGGTTAGCAGGACATACCTGAGCCGGCAAGTCTCGGCACGCAAGTTGCAAGGCCGTTAAGTGGCTTTGACGCTTCTTTTTCCATCCTAAGAAAAGCCTGACACATTGATTCGCTGATATATACAAATCGTGTCTCACACACGTTAACAACGTGTTGTAGACATGCGACCAACCACTAGATGAAGCAGTGTCATTCAACGCTCCTCCTCCCTCCGTCCATGACTGAGTCTTTGGAAACCCAACTTAGTAGCCTCACCTTCAACGAGGAGCTCGACTCTACGTACGATGCTATTGTCGAATCCTGTCCAAAGTACGCCCACTGGTTGGTGGATCCGACGAACCTTGACAGACCACCGTAGATTTCGCATCCTGTTGATTGGAAGAGTGTGTACTTTCAGCGAACCCCGAGCCTCTAACTTGTTCTGGAACTAGTCTGGTGTCGGCAAGTCTGCACTAATCAATGCTGTCTTCGGTAGCGGAGTTGCGGTATGACACACCCATGCCTCATGAGTTGATCGATAACAAATTGCTGGACATACGTAGATCGAGGAACACGGAATTCAACCCGGAACAGTCCCCGACATCAATCACGAATTCGTTCTGCCCAACAACCCTCGACTCGTGTTCCACGACTCTCAGGGTTTTTCGCACGGCGATGGACAAAACTTTGAAACAGTCTTGAGGTTCATCAGGGAACGAGGTAAACGACCCCAATTGGAGGACAGACTTCACGTCATTTGGTGCGACAGCTTTGGATACGGTGGCTACCTTTTAACGTTATTGTTAGGCTTTGCACGGAAATTCCAATTTACGGAGGAAGTCTTTTCCAGACGGCCGAAGAGAGGATTCTCCACTCCTCCGATTTGAACGGTATGGATGGCAACGGTTCGATATCTGAGCTACGGACTGAATTTTATCTAGTTCCGATCGTCATCGTGTTCACTAAATTCGATAAACCCGTAAACAAAATCAAACGGAAACTGCCCAAAACGGTGGACCGAGACAAAGTTGCACGGGACGCAGCCAAAGATAAATTCCAGAAAGACTATGCTGAATCTCTATCGACCCTTCCCGCCAGCATCCCACACGTCGAGGTCTCCAGTACGCGCTCATCGCGTTCTTTGGTTTCGACTCGCTCATAATATCTTTAGAGCATATCGACTTCAAAGACACATTGGACCAACTCGTTGATCTTACCGAAAAGGAGGTCAAAGGGGCGATGTCTTATGTTTGGGCCTCCTCGCAGTGCCCAAGTGCCGATTTGAAGATCAAAGCTTCCATCCAGTGCGTAAACTCGCTCTGTTTCGGGCCTGGCATGTTTTTAATCTCGGAGCCCCAGGATTGGAAAAAAGAGTAGGCCCATCTCCCGTCTCTGCTCTGCCTTCTCGAGTTTAGTTCGTATTTAGAATATTGGAGCGGGTTATCGAGAAGTCTGAACATCCCGGGCCGTTCTCTGAGCAAGTGGCTGGACGTTGTGTTGAGGGACCTCGTGTCGTAGGCGTTGCCCATCTCCCGGTTACGCATCTGACTATTCATCAGTTGCTGGGGCTTCGACGACCCTCAAGGTGTAAGCCTTTCCGTATCAACCATTTCGTAATATTCAGCGTTGGGCAGCTTCTCAAAAGCAATCTTTTCAAGACCAAGATGACCACGCTCCAAGAGGATTTACTTGACGACGAATCGAGTACCTTCCCAAAGATGTGAGCTCCCACATAGGGTGTCAGTAACAATGCCTCAATATCACGCGGACAGCCCCCTCGGTGCAGTCGCCACTGTGGCCGGAATCGTTTCAGGTGAGCTCCGATGTTCTTTTCGATCTCGTTATTTCTTGTCGTCCAGGTGTGATCCCACCCGCCGCGCCTTTCGCAATTCCTATTGCCGCCGGGCTTGTGTTCGCCGCCTGGGTATACAAGGTTTATTTGACAACGTACGAACCTCTCGCATCATCGCATCAGATGTTCATGAGCCGTCGCAGTCCCCAAGTCCTTCGCGGTCTGATGGGCTACATCATCGATCTCACAATTGTTATGCAAAGTCTATTCTGGCTCACCCGGGCCCGCGCCGAAGCTAAATCCAAGGCGGTAGGCGACCCGATCGCGACTGTTCCCTTGTCGAAGCGACTGGTCGAGCTCGCATACAAGGCGTACGCGACGGATGAGCACAGCAGAACCGTGCACGCAGAGATCCGTCAATTTGTCAAAAGGACGATTGCGTTGAAGCCAGAGCTCGTGCTCGGCCAAATTGTGAAGCTTATCGAGACTCACCGGTTTCAGCCGTCCAAAGGATTTCAAAGCGAGGCGGAATCCGAGAGAGGGTCGGTTGAGGAGAGTGTCAATTGGGACACCGGGAATAGTGCGTGAGGGAGGAGAAAGAAGTTGTTCGTTTTTTTGTTAGCAGAAACCTTGATAGGTACGGTCTTATAGCCCCGCAGCACAGCTACGAAATATAGCTACCCAGTTATTCTGACCGTTGGGTACCGTGCGGAACACACGCTAGCGCGAGAAAACACCGGGGATTAATTCACAGGGAGTCGCTTAAAAGTGGGCGGGCTGCGGGTAGCCAGAACAATCTGTCATCGGGCGAGGAGCGCTCGAACACAACGTCCATTCACTGCCGGCAATTATGATTAGGGGCTCACCATAAAGGCAAGACGACGGGCGATCCGATACGTAGCCGAAGCCACACGTTGCTCTCTCTCAGTCAAACAAGGAATCTGCAAGTGCGCGGGAAAAAGAAAAAAGAATGAAAGAGGGGCGCACCGTTCACGCTTCGTGGCCGTGATGTACATTGCGAGGTACGAGCAAATTTTTGTAGCGTCTGTCTACGAGAGACTAGCCGTGACGGGGCTATGGGCGGAAGTCAACGAGCAATCACGGGAGGAGGAGGACGACAGGGGAGCCAGAGGGGCGGAAGTGGCAGGGGCGTGCAAGAGGGAGGTGGATCCTCCAGAGAAAAGGAGAGTTAAAAGTTGATGCGCGAGTTTGATGCCAGACTGAACGCCAAAATATTTGGAAAATTGCGGTCTTAACGAGTAAAAACTGGAGGATTTGACGTAAGGATGCGAAGTTTCGATACAAAGAGTTGAACGAAACTTACATTGGAGTGGCGCGCAAGTTGGAAGTCGAAACTTGATGCCGGGGCTTGATCCAAAATTGAACGCCAAAATATTTGAAATAATGTGTCGTTGAGGCGTAAAAACTGGACAATTCGACGTCAGGATACAAGGAATTGACACGATGGAAGCATTGAAGGAAGACATACGTGTATGAGTGAAGAATTTGCGTGCCGAGTTGAATTTGATGCGGCGGCTTGATGCGAGACTTGAACGTCAAAATATTTGAAGAAATGTATCGTTGATGCATAAAAACTGCAGGATCTGACGTTAGAATAAACCTGAAGCAATGGAAGCATAGAGGAAGACTTACGTTGAAGGAGAGCAAAAGTTGTGCCGGCTCGCACGGCTGGATCCGAGACATTGTTTTGCGTCTGGTGGGCTCAGTTTGAGTTAGTTTGGGCTGTTGAAAACTTGAATATGTTCGCTTTATGGGCGGCTCCCATTCGTGCTTTGGTCGCAAGGGACTGGAGTTGAACTCACCAAAATCACCATCGTGTCCACAAGTCTGGGAGTAAGTGTCCTGCATCAACTTGGCAAATCTGGGTGTGGGCTGTTGGTCCTGCAGTACCTTTCTGGTGAATTAGCTCAATATTCTTGCATGTCAAGGACACAAGATTCACAATTTCGCATTTTCGGCGCTCTATGGCTCAGTACAAGCTAGTGTTGGGCTAGATCTCAATCCGCAAACCAAGGTAAGTTCTAGCAGCATATTGGAAGATTTTGAAGGCAGAAGACCAAGGGTGTATCCTCCACAGGCCCGAAAGCGAATATTTGGTTATTTCCAACCCCACATTCAAGTAGCCACCAGGGAGAGTCCGGGGTTGAGTTACAGCCATCCAAACAACCAATCACTAACTATAATCCAGCTTATGACCTTTAAAAATGCCTGTATACCCCTGTAACCTGTTCAACTTACACCATGTTCAACTTATTCAAGAGTTCATCAGACCAAGTCATCCTCAAAGTTGCACCGCCATCCACCGTTGAGTTTAATACGGATGTGCTCACGGCATCAATCTCACCGAGTTGAATCGTTCAAGGTCGGTTATTGTTGAGAGGCATTCCCAAGGTGCCCACTCTGAGTCTATTACCGTATCGCGCCTGCAGCGAGAAAAAAATATCAGCTTGCTCACCGATACAGTACCTGCGGCCAATAAGTTCACCTATGTGTGGCAGCAAGTGCATTCAGTACACCTATCAAGACCAACAACACCGTGCCTGCGGCGAAGAAAAATCTACAGTTCTCAGCCTGGATTAGGTGACCAATGACCTCATGGGAGACACACCAACACCGCGCCTGCGGCTTGGCTATTCTCCACCCCAGAGGCCACGGCAATGATTCAAGTCTTAGGCATTACGGTCAGTCTCCTGTCAAGAGTGGCCCGACGGAGAAAAAAAACAGCATTGAGGCTAGACCAACCATACGACCTTGTTCAATTTGAACAGCGCATGCGGCGAAATTTTTAAAGGCTTTTAGCTCTTCCAACAGCAGGATTTTCATTAGCATTGCCTCAATTTATAATTAGACAAACTCACCAACACCGCGCCCGTTTCAACACAGCAAGTCAACCGCGCGCACCTGCGGCCCGATTCTTTTGAGAGTTTCCAGGTGAAGGCACACTGGCACAAGATTGACTTTCTCGTTGGGTGGGGTGGTCACCTGTCACCCACAGCCGTTCTTTCTCTTAAGGTGTCAATTAATTCGACGCGTCTGAGACACCGCAAGGTTCAAGTTCTAGACCTCACGGCCACTCGACTGAAGACTGACACGTAAGTTGAACGCGATCTTACACCGAAAAGGAGAGACCATCATGGTTCGTACCTCGTTCACGTTTAACTGCGCCCGCGGCCCGAATTTTTGAGGGTTTTCTGGTCTGTACTAACCAGATTTCAGCGCAGAGCCAGTTCAAACAAGATCATCAGGACAGCGCCCGGGGCAAATGCGATTTTGGCGCCTGAGGGGACAGTTAAAAACATCCAACAACACATGTACTTGCACAGCGCCCGCGGCCCAATTTTTTCGGGTCCCTCCAGCTCTCAGGCTATGCAATTTTCGTCTTACATTGATTATTTCGAACCAACGTGTCCGCGGCGGAGAGAAATATCATATTCCCCGCGTCTCACCACTTCCCGGTTCAATTCAAAGGCCCCATCCTAAATTCGACGCGTATTGAATATTTGGAACGAACGCGCCGGCGGCAAAGAAAAATACCTTGTTCCACGTGTTTCCCTACGCGTCTCGAGCCTTCCCCCACATGTCCACCTTCGGTTCAGGCTCCAACGAGCCGGTCTTATATTTGACGCGTCGAGCTCAAGTCAACACACCGATTTCAAACCAACTCACCAAGAGAGCGCCCGCGGCAAAGAAAGAACATGCGATTATTGGCGCTTGACAGTGTGAAGGCCACTAAACCACGCAGGTACCCGGCGGGCCGATTTTTTTGACTTACCAGCGACAAGTACGGCAATTGATCAGAGTGAGGACACGAACAGCGCCTGCGGCGAAGAAAGATATTGCATGCCACGTGTCTCCCTTCAATTCAGCGCGTCTCGAGCCCAGCGAGGAACAGTCTTGGAATCGATCCGTCAATCAAGTTCAAGTCACCGCCGATTTTCAAGTAAGGAGAAAGAAACAACTCCGCGGCGGAGAGAAAAATACTATTCTGGGACCTTCAGGATAGTGTAAAGACTTAGGGAACGTACGCACCTGCACCGCGCCCGCGGCCCGATTTTTTCGAGGTTTACCCGCGATTTTCTGGTTGGACCTTCTTTCTAACACGCTTCGTATCAGCTGAATCAATTTGACGGGTCTTAGTTAAATGCGACGCGTCTCGAGGAGACCTAGATCACCCGGGAACTTGGGTCAGTCAGTGCATGTCCATTGTCTCAACGTCAATTCACGTACTTTTAACATGAGAAACACAATATATTCAAGTGATCGACTACGACAAGACACGGCGTACATACCCACAATCCATGGCCAAAAGTAGTACGCACCGAGGGCGCCGAGTCTAAGGGAGAAGAGAGCGCGTGAGTAAGGCTCAGTGTAGATAAGGGAGAACATACTTGAAGGAGTTTATCGCGTCGCATTCGGTGCACGCGAACGCTAGTCGGGGCGGAGCGCGATACGTAGAAGAGAAAACAAAAAAAAGTCAGCGAGAAGTGGGCGGCGAGAACGCACCTCCATCGCCTCGCCAAGTTCATCGCCCCCCACCTCGATCCCCGCATCCCTTCCCCTCGACGCCGGCGACGCCCACGCATCCCCTCCCCTCCCGCACTGTCAATGCGTCCACCGTCCTATGATAATCCGCCGCTACACCCAATCATCAGCCTCCTCCACCTCTGCGCGAGCAGGATGGAGTGCGCGCGCTGCGGCTCTGTGTAGCTCCCGCGATCGGCGCGTCGACGTCCACGCAGGCGTGTCCGCGCCGGCGAGGCACAGCTACCGCGTAGCCTCGATGTGTGGGACGCGACACAGAAGGAGCACACGGATGCGCGCCGTGCGAGGGACATCCGCACTTGGCTCGGGTGGCCGGTGCGATGACGATGGAGGCGGGGGCGAAGGGGAGAGGGAGAGCGCGATGGGGGAGGAGAGCGCAGCAGCTGCGCGCCGGGATACGAGTTGCATGTCCGCCAGCCTGAAGGCCTCGGGAGCATACGACTCATCCATGCGTGACCAGCAGCACCCCGTCGCGGCTGGGAGGGAGGGAGAGTAGGGAGGAAAGGGGAGGAAAGGGAGGAAAGTATGGAGGGAGGTAGGGAGGGGGGATGCGAGAAGGACGTGGAGTCCTCGATAGTAGTCGGCTGGTCCAGCTGACGCTACGCATGTCAACGGACAGCGGCAACTGCGCGGACTTGGTACCTGGTCGGTGCTCGCGTGGGGCGCGGGGGAGGGAGGCCATGAGCCCAGGTGAGAAGAAAATAAAGGCGGGCGTACGTGGAGGCCTTGATTCGTGGCGAACGGCAGCCGTGTGGCCGAGTTGACGCTTGGCGGTTGGGCTGTGGAAGTAGATAAGGCAGTGGCAAGGCACGTAGATAGTAGACGTACGATGAGTGAGGCGTGCAGGCTCGAGATGAGTGAACGCGGTGCTGGTGGGATGGGAGGGGGCGGAGATGCAAGGGCGGGCTGGTGTGAGTCGAGTGAGGTGAGCGACTGGCGACGTCATGGCAACGGGGATTCGAGAGTAACCATGGGCTACGCTTTCGTCGGGCTGCCAGGGGAGACGAGGGGCCAGGATACAGGGTATCGGCGAGACAAGGACAGTGAGATCCGGCATGAGGTTAGGGTTTTAAGAGAGGCCGGCCCGGAGAGAACCAAACAAGCAACCCCATATCGCTTGTACGCTCATTGTCTCCCACCATGTCAGTTCTCGCGTTTTTGACCCAATTCTGTTTCTCGACTTACCTGGTTTTCTGTTCAAGACGAATTTCTCTTTGACAGCAATATCCGAGGTTGGACTCCCTTGAGTCCCATTTTGCCGCCTCAAAGCAAGGTTCTGGTTTTCTTGACCCCTGTTTTCCTGGTGACTCGGCTGGTTTTCTGTTCAAGACAATTTCAAGTCAAATCTCTGCTCAGCCAGCATGATGGGACCCGATTCAACACTGTGGCAACCAGGGACTCAAGTCGTCCAGCCTGAACTTTGAGAACTTGCAACATCTCTGACACGCTTCTGAGTTCTCCCATCATCTTTGCGCATTAGCTGAGGTCAAGCAAAGATCCCTATCCAAGCGACTCTGTTCTCGTCGACAGCAAGTGTCTTCTTTGAACTCTGTTGCCAGCACGATCTGCTCTTCACACGTCTGGTCGCGGCGTACAACGACAGCAATCACGAATGGCTAAATTCAAAACACTGGTCCCGAAGTATTCAACCTCGCCGTCTCAACAGCACGCACTTTCCGATGGTTCTCTTCAGCCCCGCCTTCAGGGTGTATACTCTGCTTCCTCCTACTCTCCAACATCGGGGCCATCATCTTTGCGGCATATCCGTCTCCGTCCGTCACCCCCTCACGCAGAGCCGTCACCTTCATAGTCTGCTTCTCTGATCACGCTGCACCACATTCTCGTGTACGTCCAATTCGCACTCCAGCAAATCAGCCTGTAACGTCCCGCAGGACCTTCCCATGGCGCATACGAGCTGTCGCCCTCATTCCCTTCGTGCTAACCATGCTCGAAATTGGCTGTACGTCTTCAAACATCACTCTCGAAACGAGTTTTTAAAGGACCCGTCGTAGTTTTCGCCTGGCTGGTCTCTCTTTTCTGGTACATCTTCTTCACCGAGTTGGGATTACTAGCGCTACTGCTCTCGGCGCTGGTCCGGGCTTCGACTATCATGCGATGCAAGGACGAATTACTACGGCAACAGTTTTCGTTCTTGGGCGGCTGTACACCCGTTCACCCGCCATACACTCCGTTATCGACGCTCCTCGGACGGTCGATTTCAAGGCCGCTGGTTAGTCCGGTACGTGTTTATTTGTCACACATAAAACCAACCTTGGATTAACTTTCATTCGAGGGGAGAGGCCATGGCCGCAAGCATCGTTTTCGCGAGGGCGGTCATCATCATCAGTCTGTGCGCCATCCTCCTCCCGTTCATCGACTTCGACTTCATCTGGGTAGTGCTGCAATTTGCGCAGGCGTACACGCAGTCCATCGTAATAACGAGCGAAGGCGACGTTAGCTTCTCCAGCGTCAACGCCACCGTGTTCTTGGTGCGTCTGCATCGCTGGTCTTAGCTTCTTAGTAAACGGTATGCAGGCAGGGTTCCGCAACATCTCATTCAACACGTCCGCTTCCAACACACACCCAGGATAGAATTATTTTAGGCCAGATTAAAAGGCTAGTGAAACTAACCTGTTTAAGTAGGCAAATACATTGTAGTTAAAATAACGTGAATTTAACACCGCAAAATAGCCTTTGCGGAGCAAGATGCTTTATTTCAAGTTTTTCGTTCTCGGACACTGTCTTATTTAATTCACATTTGAAAGGGGATTGAAGTCCAAGAGATTTGACTGCACAATCAGGCTGTTTGATTCACCAGATTTTCAACGGATTAAGGAAACAAAGGGTTTCCATCTTTGTTTTAGGCTGGATTAAAACAAAGGTGGAAAGTCTTTGTTTCCTTAATCCGTTGAGAACAAGTCGAATCCAACAGCCTTGATTGTGCACTCAAATGTCCTTGAGTTCAATCACCTTTCAAAGGTGAATGAAAGAAGATGGTTTCCTGGAACAAAAAAGTTCAACCAAATTATCTTACTTTGCGAAGGCTATTTCACAGTGTCAATTTGCATTATTTTGACTACAATGTATTTGCTCACCAATACAAGTTGTTTTCCCTAGCCTTTCAATCTAGCCTAAAAGAATTTTATTCTGGGTGTGACATTCACGTCTCTGCAAACAACTGCTCGCGCGTCGATTCGTTTGGCATCATTGGTGATCCTCGAATGTGCGTACACTAAATAAATAAATAAATCCTTCCTCCCGTCATATGCATCTGACCCTCGTTCCACCCAGGCCCATCTCGGTGGCCCTCTCGATGTCGATCCCGGCGGATATCCACTGGCTCCGTGTCTCCGTGAAGGCGGATGATCGATACGGACGTGATAACAGAACCGATCCCGGTCCTCCGTGGGGCGAACCTCTTTGGTATGTTAGCCTGGACGAAGAGGCAGGTGAGGACGCAGGCGTTATGGCCGGTATGTTTTTTCCCACTACCACTCTACTTACATTGCATACGAGACAAACGACTAATAGCTTGTTCAGACCTATATCGCACTCTTCATCCCTTCATCACCGCCCTGCCCGCAGCCGTTCCCAGCCACCACCACGGACGGCGCCCGCGTCACCCGACTGACACCAATCACCAATCACCAATGGTGAACGAATACGGCACCGCGACGAAGCTGCTGCAAGACACCTCCTCTCCGCTTCGCCAGTCTCTGAACCTTCCTTCATCACACGGTGTTTGCCTTCCTCGAGTCCTCTTCGGCGCGAATGTGGTGTAAGTATTTTGCATTCGGTACGTTAGTATATATGTCCGCATTATATGCGTTGAGATGTTATGTATGTATGTATGGTTTCCAGGCTAACCGAAGTCCCGAGGCCACCGACCGCTATCTGCGCTCGGCTGCAGCACGGGACGCTAGTGCGCCAGTGGCAGGCACCAGGACTTTCCGGCCCTGCATTCCGATGGCGGCCGGCGTACCCGGGACGGAGGAGGCGGGCGGGCATCGTTGCGTTCATCCGGGAACGGCTTGTGGATGTTGGGGATGATCCGCGGTTGGACGGTAAGGATACTGATATTGGGGCGAACGACGTCGAAGCGCAGACAGGGGCGGGGTCGGACGATAGGGGAGGGGCTGGGACCGGTGCTCCCGAGGAGGAAGGAACACATCCGGAACTTGGAGGACCGGGTGATCCCGCAGGGTTTCAACCGTAAGAAAGCCAGAGCTTGTTGAATACCGGATAACGTCGGGAGCGGGAGATGGGTGGGCGTGATGATAGAGCCGTATTCCAGAGTGTATACCTATATTACATCTAATCACAATGCGCATTAATGAATAGTGTCGTCCACTGATTTCAAGCCAAAGACGAACCACTGTTTGTATCGTAGAAGTGTTGAAGCGAAGTGGAACAGGGAAATCCGCGGTATCCACTCAGAGATCAGTTTTCGGTTTGTGTAAAGGACCTTTGTTTCGAGCCACTTTCCGAGCGGCATGCTTGAAATGGTTTGACCTTTCATGCTACCCAGGAGGGACGGCGGCAAAGTTGGAATCACCTGATCCATCATCGAAGACACGCAAGATAAGTTCATACCGACTCGAGAGCTGGCCGACCTTTTATGTTACCCAAGAAGAATGGCGTGGCAAAGCTAAAATTGCCTGCTTCATCATTGAAGACACGCATGTCAAGCGTTCCAAGCCGAAATTCGGATTAAGGCCCAAGGGGACATCGGGATTAAATTTCGGATGGGGGGAGGGGGGCCTGGCGAAGGCCAAAAAAAAACTTTGTACTATAAGTTTTGGGAGGGCCATGGGAGGGTGTAAAAACGTTAGTAGAGGCATATGAGCAGTATGATGTATTGATCATACTTTTGTCCTGACGCCGTGAAAATAGTCAAAGAGGGACAAAGCCAAAGGAATGCGCACGCACCCAGAACCAGTCAATGAATATGGATGACATGTCGTGTCAAACCGACCAACGCAGGTATCCTACTGTCCAGCTGCTCGTATATTGGTGCAGAACTGCCCACTCCGTCATCGAGTTCCTCTTCCAACTTCCTCATCCCCTCGACCAAAGTGCCGCTGCTTGAATGCACTGGAAACAAACTTACACGCGAGGCGGGGTACGGGAGCCTGACAAAATGCAGTTGGATACGGCCTCCGCTTCGCGCAACGCACAGCGCATCGTCTTCCAGCTCTGAGTGCATATGATCGTTCAGCCCATGCTCACTCAGAAATCGGAAATTCAATGGCCCTCCTGAATAGTCGTAGACCAAACATGGCATGCGGTCCGGATATGCGTTTATGAAATCCAACTCGTATCGGAGAATGTCGAGTTGGGAGAGCTTGTAGTCGTTATTGATAAGAGCACGCAGGAAGGATTTATCCCGTGTAGTCAAATGTTCGGGTTCGTCTAAAGTGGGGGATTAGAGAGGACGAAAAGGTGTTGCTTAGACTGACCCCGATTCGCCAAAACTATGCGAGGGCAAGCGGTGCGGTGACCATCTTCCCAATTGACGCTTTGACATTGTCTCAAGCAGTAATACTGCCGTTTGCACCCCGAACAGCGCATGAGCACGTGTTTTCGATGGATTTCGGCAATAGGTCATTTCTCGACCCTAATTCACCTCAATGCCCCTTTGTGAGACGATTGCAGCAGTTGAAACCTCATACAATGCTACCAAGATGTAGGATAATGTATTCCAGAGCTTTGGTGGCACTCTGGCTACTGTCTGAGTCATTTTGAGACCATTTGGTGAGAGGTGCAAAATTTTTTTTTTTGGGCCTGGCGGCCGACCCACCCTCCCTGCCTCCGGTCCCGGCTTGACCGGCCCGAACACCCTTGGCAAAGATCGAGCATTGCCTTCTGGATAACTAAAGTGAGATGCGCATCTATACGCAAGAAGACAAGACTCGCCGCGAAGGTCGTCGGTTCACTAGTGCGACAGCGCCTCGTCGGCGGAATATGGATAAATGTGGTATTTCAAGTCACAAAAACCCTGCAGACACATTGACCACAGGACATATCAAGACGAGACTTGGGTACGCGCTAGTCTCTCGTAGACAGACGCTTCAACGGTAAGCTCGGAACTCGCTTGTTGAAGTCTGTTGATTACCGCGGGGGTCCGATCGCAGTAGGCCCTTATTATGTAATTGCGGACTTTAAATTTTCACGTGCCCCATCACTCCCCGCGAAATTGCCTCTTCGACGCGTTCTACCCGCCCGTTGACCACCAGAGGACGCGACCCACACTACCACGGCCCACTAAACGTAGTAACAGCTATAAATTCGTCAAGAAATTAGTTTGGACGGCTTGTGGACGGCGTCGAGTTCACTGAATCACTCGGCATTGGCACCTAGCGCCAAAGTTCGAACTGGGGGTCTGCCAATCTAAGACATCTCAACTTGCGATGGAGTTCTGTTCATGGCTCGTGTCCTCCCTGCTGAGTCGTCAGGGCACCGAGACGTTCAAATCCTACCCGGGGCTTTCTTGAATATCTGAACCTGTGAGCCCCCGAGTTCCAACGCGGTCAATTCAAAGTACTTCGCACAAGGAGAAGTGACTATCTGGACCTTCATGTTCACTTCTTCTCAACTCACACCATGTGTTTTACAACCAAGTTTATTCTGGAATTGTATGAAGAGACAGCAAGTATTAGAACGAAATGAGACGGCGCCCCACAGTGTGCAGAGATGAACCTGATGAACCATCGACCGCGCATTATGACGACGGAGTCCAAGTGATGCACACGGCACATTTGGGAGGCGCGACGATTTCGGCGGGTTACGCTATCGCGAAATCGACAGGGAAGGCGGAAAGTGGATGGGGATGGGTACGAGGGCGTCGGGCGGCGATAGTAAGAGCGATGGGGTGTACACCGACAAGACAACGTCCGGGGTGCGAAGAAGGGAGGGGAGGGGAGGACATAGTTGAGGAGGAGAGGGCGCGCTTCGGATACGGCGGCGGCGGCGGCACGAAGCCAACTCGGAGGTGGAGGCCCACGCGCAGCTGTAAACGATTAGTTCACGGCGACAGCAACACCATCCCCGTGCGCCAATTCCGCACAGACGGACGCTCTTTGTGTGCGAGAGCGGAGACGAGCAGGGAGACAGTGAGGGTGGGGAGAAGGATAAGGAGGGAATTAAAAGTAGAAAAAAGAAGTACGCATATTTATTCCCTCAAACCAATGCTGACAATGTTCCCCGCGCTAAGTGCGCTGCATCCCGACGTCGGGATGTACGTGTGTGAGCGAGACATGGGAATGGGTGTGCCGTGCGTACCTTGTTGCCCACGCGTACTCATTCCCTCGTCCCTCCTCTCGATTTCAGTGTGTCCTGAGGACTGTACGACTGTCGACGCCACCATTGCAGCGAGGTTTTCCTCTACTGTATGCTGTGTGCTTGTCCAGTGTTTTCTGCAGCACAAGGGAGAACAGAGGCAGCGAGAGTCCCTGTCAACCAAGTACGCATTGGCGTCCGCTGGGCCTTGGTGAAGTAGCAGCGCCACTCGAACGGCTCGATCAGGCACAAATTCGCCTTTTCTTTCGGGTTTGCTGGCTTGGAAAGGTCTGGGACGTTGGGTTGAGTATCCGGGATGAGAAACATAGTTAAGGCTCGGCGGAGGATGAAGCAGAAACGCGTCGTTCGTGCTGCGGAAAAGAAGCGCGTGGAGGCACGTGCCAATTGAAACTCCGCAATTACATAATAACGGCCTACTGCGATCGGATCCCCGCGATAAACACAAGACTAGGTACGCGCACCTAGCGCAGAGTGAGCTTGTGCCAGTGCTTGGCCAGTGCACGCGTGTCGACGGTGCGCGGCCAATGTCGGCACTCCAGCACAGTTCCACCCTATCTGAGCTTCGAGCCTTGGTTAGGTGCCGCAGGCAATTAATGAGTAGATAAACACCTGCGTAGAAGAGGCCCTCCTTCAGCGACTTTTTGCAGGGAACGTCCCCTCAAAATCGGCGACTCGCGTGGCGTATTCATGACCGATATGGAACCTAGTGCATTGGAATCGCGCCTGCACGGCACAGGCGGAGTCCAGCAAAAAAGCGTTGAAAATGGAGGCACGCACACGTGATCTGACACCAAGGTTAAATAACACGTACAACCTCGCGTTGCCGCTAACCAATAAATCGAGACCACGCAAAAAAAGTTAAGTTAATCACCAGCGAATGCGATTCTTGCTCCCCTTCTAGACACATACAAAGTTTGATCATGACTTGAGCCGGAAAGTTTTTGGGTTCCTGCCTCCGGACGTCATTAGAATCAACACCTTGTATGAACACTAAATAAGAGTTACAGGAAATGATTTCGTCCTGCGGCCCGAGTTTGAGACTTTTAATGGCGACATTTGAGAAGTAATGACATCCGACTCACAAAAAGAACCCGTTCTGTGCATCTACGATGTGCCTAGGCCTTTAAGTGAGCGAATATTGAGCTCCGAAGAGTACAAGGAGGATGATGTGCAGCATTGCCCCATGACCAAAAGCGTACTGGCATTTCGGGTAATCATCTGATATTGCTTTTAAAGCTACAGAGTCGAGTGAGATGTGCATCTATACGCAAGAAGAAAAGACTCGCCGTGCTGGTCGTCAAATCACAGGTGGAACAACATCGGTGCGGTGGGAAATCAACAAATCTCCCATTCCGCGTTTTTAATAGCACTCCGATAAAATCGACCAGGGCTTGATCTCATTTCGCTTGCTCGAATTCGATGGCGAGTTTAACAAACCAGAGTGGTCAGATTTACAAAATGACCCGAACGACGCTTATAGTACAGTGATTGTTCACACTGCATCTTATAGGTGGTGGTCCAGCGTACTCTTCGCACTCTGTTTCCCAGAACTGGTGACGACGGGAGAGAAAAGGCGACATGTGAGCAACATCCATCACTATCTATGATACATTCGGCGCTAATCCCTCTCAAATCGTGTCGGAAATCTCCTAGAACCCATGGCCAATACAGTTTTCCCGTTCCAGATTTCACTCCACCTCCACTGGCACCCAGGCGGCATTCAGAGCTTCGACATTCATTATCACGATGCGAACAAACCGATCAACAAGCTTGGGGCGGTCGACTTCGTGCGGAAATTCGGAGCGGGCATCGGCAACAGATTTTGTGATGGATGTTGCGAAAGATGTGTTTACCCGGAGTAGTTGAAGGACGGGCTCAACCAGATCCCAAGGGGCGTGTGGTGCCATTTGCCCAGTGAACACAAAGATAATGCAAACGACTGGCCATTCAGCTCGATGAGAAGAGAGGATTAGAGTGTGGGGTGGAACTTGCCAATTGCAATGGAGATCCAGTGTGAGATGTCGATGATCATGCTGGACTCTCCAAACTGGAGTGGGATAAGCTGAGGATCAGGAAGACCAAGATGAGTATCACGGACGAGGGAGGTCAGGAACGGCGGCAAGGCATGGCGTGGTATATCGTACTAAAAGCGATGTCACAAATGTATGGGGAGATCCAAGCAACGGAACTAGCGCTCACATTCTGCGGGCGATGGCGCACGGGTGTGTCAACG
The DNA here is from genome assembly GCA_029378385.1 of Mycena metata. Taxonomy (NCBI): domain Eukaryota; kingdom Fungi; phylum Basidiomycota; class Agaricomycetes; order Agaricales; family Mycenaceae; genus Mycena; species Mycena metata. Next base: position 125,806 of record JARKIB010000168.1, on the reverse strand, counting down.
AGTGGAAGGAGGTGGGGACAAGGGCAACACTCACACGCTGCGGGTGATGGTGCACAGGCGTGTCAGCGAGCGGAAGGAGGTGGGGACAAGGGCAAAACTTACGTACTGCGGGCGATGACGCACAGCGTGTCAGCGAGCGGAAGGAGGTGGGGACAAGGGCAGCACTCACAGACTGCGGGCGATGGCGCACGGGCGTGTCAGTGAGCGGAAGGAGGTGGGGACAAGGGCGACACTCACAGCCTGCGGGCGATGGCGCACGGGCGTGTCAGCGAGCGGAAGGAGGTGGGGACAAGGGCAAAACTTACGTACTGCGGGCGATGGCGCACAGCGTGTCAGCGAGCGGAAGGAGGTGGGGACAAGGGCGGCACTCACGTCCTGCGGGCGATGACGCACAGCGTGTCAGCGAGTGGAAGAAGGTGGGGACAAGGGCGGCACTCACGTCCTGCAGGCGATGACGCACAGCGTGTCAGCGAGCGGAAGGAGGTGGGGACAAGGGCGGCACTCACGTCCTGCAGGCGATGGCGCACGGGTGTGTCAGCGAGCAGAAGGAGGTGGGGACAAGGGCGGCACTCACGTCCTGTGGGCGATGGCGCACGGGCGTGTCAGCGAGCGGAAGGAGGTGGGGACAAGGGCAGAACTCACGTCCTGCGGGCGATGGCGCACGGGCGTGTCAGCGAGCGGAAGGAGGTGGGGACAAGGGCAGAACTCACGTGCTGCAGGCGATGGCGCACGGGCGTGTCAGCGAGCGGAAGGAGGTGGGGACAAGGGCAAAACTCACGTGCTGCGGGCGATGGCGCACGGGCGTGTCAGCGAGCGGAAGGACGTGGGGACAAGGGCAAAACTCACGTGCTGCGGGCGATGGCGCACGGGCGTGTCAGCGAGCGGAAGGACGTGGGGACAAGGGCAAAACTCACGTGCTGCGGGCGATGACGCACAGCGTGTCAGCGAGCGGAAAGAGGTGGGGACAAGGGCGGCACTCACGTCCTGCGGGCGATGACGCACAGCGTGTCAGCGAGTGGAAGAAGGTGGGGACAAGGGTGGCACTCACGTCCTGCAGGCGATGACGCACAGCGTGTCAGCGAGCGGAAGGAGGTGGGGACAAGGGCGGCACTCACGTCCTGCAGGCGATGACACACAGGCGTGTCAGCGAGCGGAAGGAGGTGGGGACAAGGGCGGCACTCACGTCCTGCAGGCGATGGCGCACGGGCGTGTCAGCGAGCGGAAGGAGGTGGGGACAAGGGCGGCACTCACGTCCTGCAGGCGATGGCGCACGGGCGTGTCAGCGAGCGGAAGGACGTGGGGACAAGGGCAAAACTCACGTCCTGCGGGCGATGGCGCACGGGTGTGTCAACGAGTGGAAGGAGGTGGGGACAAGGGCAACACTCACACGCTGCGGGTGATGGTGCACAGGCGTGTCAGCGAGCGGAAGGAGGTGGGGACAAGGGCGGCACTCACGTCCTGCGGGCGATGACGCACAGCGTGTCAGCGAGTGGAAGAAGGTGGGGACAAGGGTGGCACTCACGTCCTGCAGGCGATGACGCACAGCGTGTCAGCGAGCGGAAGGAGGTGGGGACAAGGGCGGCACTCACGTGCTGCGGGCGATGGCGCACGGGCGTGTCAGCGAGCGGAAGGAGGTGGGGACAAGGGCAGCACTCACGTACTGCGGGCGATGGCACACGGGCGTGTCAGCGAGCGGAAGGAGGGGGGGACAAGGGCAGCACTCACGCACTGCGGGCGATGACGCACGGGCGTGTCAGCGAGCGGAAGGACGTGGGGACAAGGGCGGCACTCACGTACTGCGGGCGATGGCACACGGGCGTGTCAGCAAGCGGAAGGAGGTGGGGACAATGGCGGCACTCACACGCTGCGGGCGATGGTGCACGGGCGTGTCAGCGAGCGGAAGGACGTGGGGACAAGGGCAAAACTCACGTGCTGCGGGCGATGACGCACAGCGTGTCAGCGAGCGGAAAGAGGTGGGGACAAGGGCGGCACTCACGTCCTGCGGGCGATGACGCACAGCGTGTCAGCGAGTGGAAGAAGGTGGGGACAAGGGCAGCACTCACAGCCTGCGGGCGATGGCGCACGGGCGTGTCAGCGAGCGGAAGGAGGTGGGGACAAGGGCGACACTCACAGCCTGCGGGCGATGGCGCACGGGCGTGTCAGCGAGCGGAAAGAGGTGGGGACAAGGGCGGCACTCACGTCCTGCGGGCGATGACGCACAGCGTGTCAGCGAGCGGAAGGAGGTGGGGACAAGGGCGGCACTCACGTCCTGCAGGCGATGGCGCACGGGTGTGTCAGCGAGCAGAAGGAGGTGGGGACAAGGGCGGCACTCACGTCCTGTGGGCGATGGCGCACGGGCGTGTCAGCGAGCGGAAGGAGGTGGGGACAAGGGCAGAACTCACGTCCTGCGGGCGATGGCGCACGGGCGTGTCAGCGAGCGGAAGGAGGTGGGGACAAGGGCAGAACTCACGTGCTGCAGGCGATGGCGCACGGGCGTGTCAGCGAGCGGAAGGAGGTGGGGACAAGGGCAAAACTCACGTGCTGCGGGCGATGGCGCACGGGCGTGTCAGCGAGCGGAAGGACGTGGGGACAAGGGCAAAACTCACGTGCTGCGGGCGATGGCGCACGGGCGTGTCAGCGAGCGGAAGGACGTGGGGACAAGGGCAAAACTCACGTGCTGCGGGCGATGACGCACAGCGTGTCAGCGAGCGGAAAGAGGTGGGGACAAGGGCGGCACTCACGTCCTGCGGGCGATGACGCACAGCGTGTCAGCGAGTGGAAGAAGGTGGGGACAAGGGTGGCACTCACGTCCTGCAGGCGATGACGCACAGCGTGTCAGCGAGCGGAAGGAGGTGGGGACAAGGGCGGCACTCACGTCCTGCAGGCGATGACACACAGGCGTGTCAGCGAGCGGAAGGAGGTGGGGACAAGGGCGGCACTCACGTCCTGCAGGCGATGGCGCACGGGCGTGTCAGCGAGCGGAAGGAGGTGGGGACAAGGGCGGCACTCACGTCCTGCAGGCGATGGCGCACGGGCGTGTCAGCGAGCGGAAGGACGTGGGGACAAGGGCAAAACTCACGTCCTGCGGGCGATGGCGCACGGGTGTGTCAACGAGTGGAAGGAGGTGGGGACAAGGGCAACACTCACACGCTGCGGGTGATGGTGCACAGGCGTGTCAGCGAGCGGAAGGAGGTGGGGACAAGGGCAAAACTTACGTACTGCGGGCGATGACGCACAGCGTGTCAGCGAGCGGGAGGTGGGGACAAGGGCAGCACTCACAGCCTGCGGGCGATGGCGCACGGGCGTGTCAGCGAGCGGAAGGAGGTGGGGACAAGGGCGACACTCACAGCCTGCGGGCGATGGCGCACGGGCGTGTCAGCGAGCGGAAAGAGGTGGGGACAAGGGCGGCACTCACGTCCTGCGGGCGATGACGCACAGCGTGTCAGCGAGCGGAAGGAGGTGGGGACAAGGGCGGCACTCACGTGCTGCGGGCGATGGCGCACGGGCGTGTCAGCGAGCGGAAGGAGGTGGGGACAAGGGCAGCACTCACGTACTGCGGGCGATGGCACACGGGCGTGTCAGCGAGCGGAAGGAGGGGGGGACAAGGGCAGCACTCACGCACTGCGGGCGATGACGCACGGGCGTGTCAGCGAGCGGAAGGACGTGGGGACAAGGGCGGCACTCACGTACTGCGGGCGATGGCACACGGGCGTGTCAGCAAGCGGAAGGAGGTGGGGACAATGGCGGCACTCACACGCTGCGGGCGATGGTGCACGGGCGTGTCAGCAAGCGGAAAGAGGTGCTCAGCTCAAAATGGAGCTTACATATCTCCACATCGGCATGTAGCTCCTTGTATGTTTGCAAACAGTTTCGAATGCTTCATTATTACTCGAGCGCATGCGTTCCTTCCAGCTGGTCTCACTTTTATCCATCAGCACAAACTCTCCTGTAAATCAATGACTTACATCATCCCTTGCAATACTTTCGTGCATCCGACGCTGAAGGAATTATGTTGCGCCAACGCAAAAAGGTCAGACAGGGTCTTATCATGAATGGCTGCATATGTCCTCTCGGTCAGGGCCGCACACCCAGCCGTTGGCTCATCCAAGTCTGAAATACACATCAGCAACTACCGAAAGCAAAGCAATTACGACAAACTCTGGAGCTGGACAATCTGGTCTGGAGGGTGACTTGTCCCTCGAAGCGCTTGCAACACTGTCCTATCAAATTTCGACTGAGCAGCCTGGCGGGCCTCCTCCTCAGCGTCACTTGAATCGTCCTCGCCGGACATCTCTGAATCGAGTAGCGCTTCGAACTTTGTACAGACTGCAATGATGGGTACTATCCACAGTGAGTCGATTTTTACAGATCCGAAGAATTCAAATCACCAGGCGATTCTCGTGCATTGAAAAATGCGAGTTCAAACTGCGCGCTTGGAGCTCTTTGTTCGTCCATTGGAATGCAAAACCTACTTAAAACTGAGGTAATGCCGCCATGGGTCCAACAACACGCACCATACGGCATGTATCTGGTCCTTCATCCTTTCCGACATTGAGCGCTTGCGTAGAAAGTTCCACAAATATTCCGTGCGAAGCTGTGAATCCTTTTCATGTTCCGCTCCAGCTTCAATCCCCCGTGAGTCGTGGAAGACGAAGAGTGGATTACTCCTGAACGTTATCTCGTTCTCGATGTCGCTCATTCCGCGCTGCGGTCTATGATTAATAAAGGCCCACTGATTACAAGACGCGGCAACTGCACCTGGCGATTCGGCTCCAGTATCGACGGATCCACCTAATACGGGCTGTTGGTCATGATGCTAGAGCTCGAGGGAGAAGAGTCGCTCACTTGCTTGCCATTGGCGTCAACAATTTGCAGATCGCTGCCGTCTGAATCACACATCTTCTTTAAAATTGTCGTCTTTCCAGCATTGTGGCGGCCGATGACCAGGATACGAAAGCGGGGACTCAAGTTCTTGATTTCCTGGATTGTGTGGGGCATCGATGGGATGAGGGGGGATGACAGGATGCGCGATGAGGTGTTCCTATTTGATCCTCTCAATGGTCGCTCAACTCAAAATAGTATGATACACATCCGATAGATCCGGAATGATATCGTGGGTTCGGACAGTCAGGCGACCTCAAAAGACGGCGTCTCCCCGCTGGCATTGGTAGAACCTGTCAAATGCCTCCAGTCACGGCAAGTCTCGGCAAGCAAGTTGCAAGGCCGTTAAGTGGCTTTGACGCTTCTTTTTCTATCCTAAGAAAAGCCTAACACATTGATTCGCTGATATACAAATCGTGTTCTCACACGCGTTAACAACGTGTTGTAGACATGCGACCAACCACTAGATGAAGCAGTGTCATTCAACGCTCCTCCTCCCTCCGTCCATGACTGAGTCTTTGGAAACCCAACTTAGCAGCCTCACCTTCAACGAGGAGCTCGACTCTACGTACGATGCTATTGTCGAATCCTGTCCAAAGTACGCCCACTGGTTGGTGGATCCGACGAACCTTGACAGACCACCGTAGATTTCGCATCCTGTTGATTGGACGAGTGTGTACTTTCAGCGAACCCCGAGCCTCTAACTTATTCTGGAACTAGTCTGGTGTCGGCAAGTCTGCACTGATCAATGCTGTCTTCGGTAGCGGAGTTGCGGTATGACATACCCATGCCTCATGAGTTGATCGATAACAAATTGCTGGACATAGATCGAGGAACACGGAATTCAACCCGGAACAGTCCCCGACATCAATCACGAATTCGTTCTGCCCAACAACCCTCGACTCGTGTTCCACGACTCTCAGGGTTTTTCGCACGGCGATGGACAAAACTTTGGAACGGTCTTGAGGTTCATCAGGGAACGAGGTGAACGACCCCAATTGGAGAACAGACTTCACGTCATTTGGTGCGACAGCTTTGGATACGGTGGCTACCTTTTGACGTTATTGTTAGGCTTTGCACGGAAATTCCAATTTTATCCAGTTCCGATCGTCATCGTGTTCACTAAATTCGATAAACCCGTAAACAAAATCAAACGGAAACTGCCCAAAACCGTGGACCGAGACAAAGTTGCACGGGACACAGCCAAAGATAAATTCCAGAAAGACTATGCTGAATCTCTATCGACCCTTCCCGCCAGCATCCCACACGTCGAGGTCTCCAGTACGCGCTCATCGCGTTCTTTGGTTTCGACTCGCTCATAATATCTTTAGAGCATATCGACTTCAAAGACACATTGGACCGACTCGTTGATCTCACCGAAAAGGAGGTCAAAGGGGCGATGTCTTATGTTTGGGCCTCCTCGCAGTGCCCAAGTGCCGATTTGAAGATCAAAGCTTCCATCCAGTGCGTAAACTCGCTCTGTTTTAGGCCTGGCATGTTTTTAATCTCGGAGCCCCAGGATTGGAAAAAAGAGTAGGCCCATCTCCCGTCTCTGCTCTGCCTTCTCGAGTTTAGTTCGTATTTAGAATATTGGAGCGGGTTATCGAGAAGTCTGAATATCCCGGGCCGTTCTCTGAGCAAGTGGCTGGACGTTGTGTTGAGGGACCTCGTGTCGTAGGCGTTGCCCATCTCCCGGTTACGCATCTGACTATTCATCAGTTGCTGGGGCTTCGACGACCCTCAAGGTGTAAGCCCTTCCGTATCAACCATTTCGTAATATTCAGCGTTGGGCAGCTTCTCAAAAGCAATCTTTTCAAGACCAAGATGACCACGCTCCAAGAGGATTTACTTGACGACGAATCGAATACCTTCCCAAAGATGTGAGCTCCCACATAGGGTGTCAGTAACAATGCCTCAATATCACGCGGACAGCCCTCTCGGTGCAGTCGCCACTGTGGCCGGAATTGTTTCAGGTTAGCTCCGATGTTCTTTTCGATGGCGTTATTTCTTGTCGTCCAGGTGTGATCCCACCCGCCGCGCCTTTCGCAATTCCTATTGCCGCCGGTCTTGTGTTCGCCGCCTGGGTATACAAGGTTTATTTGACAACGTATGAACCTCTCGCATCATCGCATCAGATGTTCATGAGCCGTCGCAGCCCCCAAGTCCTTCGCGGTCTGATGGGCTACATCATCGATCTCACAATTGTTATGCAAAGTCTATTCTGGCTCACCCGGGCCCGCGCCGAAGCTAAATCCAAGGCGGTAGGCGACCCGATCGCGACTGTTCCCTTGTCGAAGCGACTGGTCGAGCTCGCATACAAGGCGTACGCGACGGATGAGCACAGCAGAACCGTGCACGCAGAGATCCGTCAATTTGTCAAAAGGACGATTGCGTTGAAGCCAGAGCTCGTGCTCGGCCAAATTGTGAAGCTTATCAAGACTCACCGGTTTCAGCCGTCCAAAGGATTTCAAAGCGAGGCGGAATCCGAGAGAGGGTCGGTTGAGGAGAGTGTCAATTGGGACACCGGGAATAGTGCGTGAGGGAGGAGAAAGAAGTTGTTCGTTTTTTTGTTAGCAGAAACCTTGATAGGTACGGTCTTATAGCCCCGCAGCACAGCTACGAAATATAGCTACCCAGTTATTCTGACCGTTGGGTACCGTGCGGAACACACGCTAGCGCGAGAAAACGCCGGGGATTAATTCACAGGGAGTCGCTTAAAAGTGGGCGGGCCGCGGGTGGCCAGAACAATCTGTCATCGGGCGAGGAGCGCTCGAACACAACGTCCATTCACTGCCGGCAATTATGATTAGGGGCTCACCATAAAGGCAAGACGACGGGCGATCCGATACGTAGCCGAAGCCACACGTTGCTCTCTCCCAGTCAAACAAGGAATCTGCAAGTGCGCGGGAAAAAGAAAAAAGAATGAAAGAGGGGCGCACCGTTCACGCTTCGTGGCCGTGACGTACATTGCGAGGTACGAGCAAATTTTTGTAGCGTCTGTCTACGAGAGACTAGCCGTGACGGGGCTATGGGCGGAAGGCAACGAGCAATCACGGGAGGAGGACGACAGGGGAGCCAGAGGGGCGGAAGTGGCAGGGGCGTGCAAGGGGGAGGTGGATCCTCCAGAGAAAAGGAGAGTTAAAAGTTGATGCGCTAGTTTGATGCCAGACTGAACGCCAAAATATTTGGAAAATTGCGGTCTTAACGAGTAAAAACTGGAGGATTTGACGTAAGGATGCGAGGTTTCGATACAAAGAGTTGAACGAAACTTACATTGGAGTGGCGCGCAAGTTGGAAGTCGAAACTTGATGCCGGGGCTTGATCCAAAATTGAACGCCAAAATATTTGAAAAAATGTGTCGTTGAGGCGTAAAAACTGGACAATTCGACGTCAGGATACAAGGAATTGACACGATGGAAGCATTGAAGGAAGACATACGTGTATGAGTGAAGAATTTGCGTGCCGAGTTGAATTTGATGCGGCGGCTTGATGCGAGACTTGAACGTCAAAATATTTGAAGAAATCTATCGTTGATGCATAAAAACTGCAGGATCTGACGTTAGAACAAACCTGAAGCAATGGAAGCATAGAGGAAGACTTACGTTGAAGGAGAGCAAAAGTTGTGCCGGCTCGCACGGCTGGATCCGAGACATGTTGTTTTGCGTCTGGTGGGCTCAGATTGAGTTAGTTTGGGCTGTTGAAAACTTGAATATGTTCGTTTTAGGGGGGGCTCCCATTCGTGCTTTGGCCTCAAGGGACTGGAGTTGAACTCATGATAATCACTATCGTGTTCACAAGTCTGGGAGTAAGTGTCCTGCAGCAACTTGGCAAATCTGGGTGGGGGCTGTTGGTCCTGCAGTACCTTTCTGGTGAGTTAGCTCAATATTCTTGCATCTCAAGGACACAAGATTCACAATTTCGCATTTTCGGTGCTCTATGGCTCAGTATAAGCCAGTGTTGGGTTAGATCTCAATCCGCAAACCAAACGAGGTTCTAATAGTGTATTAAAAATTTCGAAGGCAGAAGACCAACAGTGTATCCTCCACAGGCCCGAAAGCGAATATTTGTCTGATTTCAACCATGCCCTCAAGTAGCCACCAGGGAGAGTCCCGGGTCGAGTTACGGCCATCCACAGAATCAATTACTAAATATAATCCAGCTTATGGCCTTTAAAAATGCCTGTATACCCCTGTAACCCGTTCAACTTACACCATGTTCAACTTATTCAATAGTTCATCAGACTTCATCTAGGTGCACGGGCGAGCTCAAGTCATCCTCAAAGTTGCACCGCCATCCACCGTTGAGTTTAATACGGATGTGCTCACGGCATTAATCTCACCGAGTTGAATGGTTCAAGGTCGGTTATTGTTGAGAGGCATTCCCAAGGTGCCCATTCTGAGTCTATTACCGTATCGCGCCTGCGGCGAGAAAAAAAAATCAGCTTGCTCACCGATACAGTACCCGCGGCCAAGAAATTCACCTATGTGTCGCAGCAAGTGCATTCAGTACACCTATCAAGACCAACAACACCGCGCCTGCGGCGAAGAAAAATCTACAGTTCTCAGCCTGGATTAAGTGACCAATGACCTCACGGGAGACACACCAACACCGCGCCTGCGGCTTGGCTATTCTCCACCCCAGAGGCCACGGCAATGGATTCAAGTCTTAGGCGTTGCGGTCAGTCTCCTGTCAAGAGTGGCCTGGCGGAGAAAAAAAAAGCAGCATTCAGCCTAGACCAGCCATACGACTTTGTTCAATTTGAATAGCGCCTGCGGCGAAATTTTTGAAGGCTTTTAGCTCTTCCAACAGCAGGATTTTCATTAGCATTGCCTCAATTTATAATTAGACAAACTCACCAACACCGCGCCCGTTTCAACACAGCAAATCAACCGCGCGCACCTGCGGCCCGATTCTTTTGAGAGTTTCCAGGTGAAGGCACACTGGCACAAGATTGACTTTCTCGTTGGGTGGGGTGGTCACCGGTCACCCACAGCCGTTCTTTCTCTTAAGGTGTCAAATTAATTCGACGCGTCTGAGACACCGCAAGGTTCAAGTTATAGACCTCACGGCCACTCGACTGAAGACTGACACGTAAGTTGTCATTCGATGAACGCGATCTTACACCGAAAGGGAGAGACCATCATGGTTCGTACCTCGTTCACGTTTAACTGCGCCCGCGGCCCGAATTTTTGAGGGTTTTCTGATCTGTACTAACCAGATTTCAGCGCAGAGCCAGTTCAAACAAGATCAGGACAGCGCCCGCGGCAATGCGATTTTGGCGCCTGAGGGGACAGTTAAAAACATCCAACAACAGGCCCGCGGCCATGAAACTCAGGCAGGTTATCTTAAGTTCTGGGTGCTCAATACCGCCACTCAAACTTAAGTTCAACAGAACTTAAGTTCTTCATCCCGGGTGTGCAGGCGGACCCCATACGCTTGACACCTGCATATCCTTCCTCGCTGACGAGGACTTGAGTCCCACCAGAGTCTCACCAACGACTTGAGTTACGTGGGAACTTAAGTTTCGCAGGAACTCAAGTCCTGCACCCAACTCCAGTTCAGTCGCAAACTTCAGTTTCATTTGAGAACTTGAGTTATATCTCCAAACCTATGTTACGATGAGAGCAACGTGCTACGTCGCTGTGCAACGACGAGCAGCCATAATACACTGCCGACGACAATGTTGAGCAGTGGGGGGAGGCTTCCTGGACACTTCGGATTCAAGCATCCACGGAGAACAAATCCGCCACGTGGGGCCTAACAACATGCCCCAAACCCGTACTGTCTGCTGTTTCATTAGAACACAACGAGGTTCAGACCAACCTCGAAAAACCGCCGCGCGCAAATTACCCATAAGATATAAACTGAACACTCACCGTGGCCGAGGACGGCACAACTTGAACGAAGGGACTGCGGGGTTCAAACAGCCTCTTGACTCGAGGTGGCACAGCTAGGCAACTTGTACCATCTATCGTTGGATCAGACGACGGCCAGATTAACCCAAGTGAAAGCATTACCTCGCACACTTCCGAGTCTCCTGTTCACTGCGCGAAAGTAGGTGGTATAATTCAGGGTCGGTAACCGTGAACCACTGCAGTGCTGTAATGAATCGCGTGAGTTGTAAAATTATTGCATAGAAATGAACTCAATTTAGAAATAAGCTCAACACGATCCAAGCAGCGAGTGGCACAAACGAGTGGCACAACTAAGCAAGTGGCAACCCAAGTTCCAGCGGCGGATCAGGGCGAAGGGACCACGGAGTTCAAGGAGCTCACTGTACGTCAAGCGAGCCGGTCGACGCAGTCAAACGTGAATGAGGGGGGTTGTTGCTGGCAACAGTGGTGGTCGCGAAGAAAGAAAGGTGAAGCGGTGACTGATTTGTGACTGACCGGAACAATGCATTGATGTCATCATCACTGTGGTGCGGGCCGAAACTCCGGGACGTTTAAACTTTGGTTGAACTGGATTTATGACAACTTGGGGCAAAAGCTCAGTAACAGTCAAGGCACTCTTATATCTCCAGCCTAGGAGTGGCTTTTCCTTCGAAATCTGACTCCGAAGTCACGCTTGGCAACTACGGCTGTTGCCACTTGTAATAAGGAGTATCCGAGTAGAACCTCGGGTTTGTCCTCCAAGTACTCCTCATTACCACGGATATGATCGCTAGTGTAACGGTAAAGCTGGGGTCCGCGATAAACCAACTGAATGTATAAATTTCACCGCAAGATTACTGTAAAATTTCGTTCAAATCGTGAGGGGAGGGGGGGCATGACTTGTTCAATCAATTTGGCAATTCGACCCGCACCCGAGAGGTGCATGACACGGACGAAAAGTCGATGCCACCTCCAAATCTTGCAGTTGTATTGAGACTTGAACTCCCTGAGGAGCCTGGGCAATATCTTGGAATGTAACGAGCCACTGGGCCTATTCGACACCGGCCTCCGTGACACACTATGTCGACCAAAAATTGATATCAACAGTATCGGTAAGTTGGCAGCCTCGGGTTCAAGAAAGACACATCGGAATTTTAGCACAAAGTTAACTTCGAGGCGAGTTCATCCCCGAGATGCCCGAGTTCAAGACTTGCTCGATGAATTGATAGAAAGAGAAAAAAACAAAGATTTACTACGTACTTCTTGACCATCGAAAGAGCATAGTAGGTTCTTCATAAAGCTCGACAGCCCCGAGGATTAAATAGTGAGTTGTGTGCACGCCTCTCACCAGGTGCCGTCTGCGTGAACTTCGTGCACGCGGATACGGTTGCTATCGCTGTCCGCCAGCATTTAAAGATCGTGTCGTGCACATCGTGTGCGCCCGATACTCACGTCTGCGTCGAGTCCCCGCCCCTACCGTCATCATGCGCGTGGACCGAGTTGGCGCGGACTCGTTCGTGCCACATTCGTGCGCAGGCATCCACCCCCGCTACTGCCGCCGAAATCCGAGTTTCCACCTACTGAGCTCGGATTGAAGTCCCCAAATAAAATTGGTCCATCTTTCTTCGTTCTAATCCTTTCGGGATAATTGGCTTGAGTTGGAGACGAGCTCGAACGTAGGTAGGCCCGCTTGGAAGCTAATCTAAGCTCCGTCGGCGCATCAGTCGCCTTGCTTTAGTTTCGTTCACACACCTTAGTAACGAACCAACCGACTAGCCAAGCACGAGCTGAATCAAATCCACGCAGCGAGGAGGGAAGGAAGGAAACAAAAAATGCGAGCGGTCAACTTCGCTCAGGGACTTTGAGCCGGTGTCAAGATGAGTCAATGCGTGTCCGCGGCAATAACGGGGGCCGGCAGCGAGAGCGACCGAGGAAGAATATAGTAAATTGGCACATAGGAATCAGGAGAGCGAGGCGACGTGAAAAGGCTCAGAAGTTAATGGATTATTGAGGGGTATGGGCTGTGTGAGGCAATTAAACGCGAAGTAAATGAACCGCGATTCAGGGGCGCAGGGCGAATAAGACGGTGGTGGAAACAAAAAGAGAGCCGTGGGAAGGTCATCGGCGATCTCGGCGTTGTTCGTTTTACGGGCGCGTCACTGGACTGGAATGCAGGCCTTGGTCATATCGTCTATCCTCAAATCGAATCCAAAGAACAATCAGCCACGCTATGAAGGATGCTGACAAAGAGAAAAGCAAACCTCCAGTCAAAGCATAATGGGGAGCTTGAAGTCCAGCTCATCCCCCCGGATGCCCGAGGTTGAGCGCTGCTCGAAGGACCAACACTGTGGGATGCCATGTATCTAGTCGTCGAAACAACATAACAGGTTCATTGAAAGTCGAGGCTGACTTGAGTTGAATATCGACCTGAACATCGAAGGCTACAACGTCGAAGATACCTGGAGTCAACAATTCAATTCTAAAGGTTAGTGATGGTTCAAGGGAGGATGAAAGAAACTTGATTCAGGGAAGAGGTGAGTTTGAAGCTTGCAAGGTTTGGACATTAAACTTGAGTTGTATATGTAATATGGATAGGCTAATGAACGGACGAATACGTACATGTGTAGACTCGAACCAGTCGCTATTGGGGACCGGTGTAAGTTGATGACAGTCGATCAACACTACCGGTAAATAGCGACTGGAAGATAATCACCGGTTTTAGCACAGTCGGAAGTTGCCGGGATTTTAAAAAAACTTAGAGAAATTTCGACCATGCTCGTGAACCAACTTCCCCGTTGCAAAAATCGTAAGAGACAGTCTTATAGAGAATCGAAATACAAGACTCCCCATGTTCTTACTTTCTTGAGATCCTCGGAGCTGATTATTTGGCGGTCAAATCTTTATTTATGCCCGGAAATAGGGGTAACTACATTCCCTCGCTTTCTCTTGCCTCTACGTCCTCAGGATTCCAGCGCTCAGCACTCAAGGCTGGGAGTACACCTGGATGCTTCGCTTTTCAAACACTGGGTTGATGCCCAGCATGTTTTCACGGCGGTGGTAGAACAAATTTGGTGTCACGGCCAGTCGGGCAACGACGTATATTGGAAAAGACCTTCAACGTACTCCTCAATGTCTCTAAAACTGCAACCCAGACCATCTAACCCCTCTGCCTCCAGTATGCTAAGCCCTGGCGCCACCTGTGTCTCGTGCAGCACCCCGATCCCTGCTGCTCCCGCAGTACCAGTATGGATCTCGCATTCCCCTCTCCAAATCGGCGCGTCCTGCATCGGGGATGGCGCGAGATTCGGCTGTCCACCCCCAGAATGAGATGGATCCTTCGCTGGCGGAGGAGTCGTCGGCCTCTCTGGCAGGATCTTGGCTGTAAGCCCCACCCGGTGTTTCCCCGCGGACGCGTGCGGCATTGACGTTGAATACGTCGTGGAAGGCGCTAGGGAGTGTTTGGATGTGGCTGGGGTGCCAGCTTGCAAGGCAGCTCGTTTGGACCGTCTCAGCGTCGCTGGCGGAGACGGTAGCGTACCCTCCGCTGTGACACCGAGTTTTTGAAGTCTTCGCTGACGTTTGGGTGTCGCGGGGGCATATCCTTCCTCGTCGGGGTGTTCTCTGATGCGCTGGAAGGGCATTTGGGGGATGATTGAGAGCGATTGTGAGGGAGCGACGACGCGCGAGCATCGGCCAGGATGACCGAAGCTTCACACGTCAGCAAGACACCGAGTTGTAATCACCTCACGGTGGCCTCAGTTTGAGGAATATCGAAAAAGCAAGAACATGACGAGCCTTAGAGTTTGAATCACTACAAAACTGTCTCTTCAGAATTGCAAACGGAGGATGACAATGTTCCAGCTTTCGTCAAAATTTCTCTAAGTTTTTCAAAAAGCTCGGCAACTTCCGACTGTCCTAAAACGTGTGCTTATCTTCCAGTCCCTATCCATCAGTGATCGAACGACTGTCTTCGATCTTTCGAGGGATTGGTACTGGTTCGAGTCTAGTACATGTGAAACACACCAGTTATCATTTGAGAGCCAAAGGCTTATGGAGCGAATCAGTTGACTCTGCCGCGGCGCACGCTCGGGTAAATAAATTTTGAATGCCATGCCGACTTACCTGCGTTCAAACTAAAATGATAACGCCCCGAGGGTACATACAACTGCTGAAGAATGTGTACTAGTAATGGATTCAGAATCAACCAAAGGGAAAAAATTGAAGGACATACCAATGATGTATCGAAGAGTATATATATAGATAGTAATTTGGAGCGGTCAGCAAGTCGCCGCGCGTCAAGAAGCCACAAATTGAATTAAGTGATAGGGAGCGAGATGGATGAGGTCCCAGTAAGAGATCAAGGTTGAACTTGGGGCGGACTTGAAGCTTGGAGGCCGATGAATGACCGCGGCAAACACAGTTAGTGTCGTGATGTATGGAGGGGGAAAATGGAGTTGCGGCGCTGAGACGGTGACTAAACGTATTTAGGGGACTTGGGAGCCAAGTTTAAAGACTCGCCACGTTTAGCAAGGGACCTGAATGTGGCCGAAAGGCTTGATAGAGGTGTTGGCGTGGAATTCAGGGACCAGGGTCAGAACGAAAGAATGTGGGAATAAATCAATATCCCATGAAGCCGTTAACCAAAATACAACACGGAAACATTGAGATTTAACTGGGCTGAATGAGCGCAAGAGCTCAGTGACAACGGGACGAAGTGGAGGATCGTCGAATTTCACAATAATCTGACCATGGTCCGAGGGAGAGAGTGCATCAATATTCAAGGCTTGACCAGTCGGGCAACCCATTCAGAAGAAGGGTGGTTTCAAGTCTGCGAAGGGATTTAGGGAGGGAGGGAGGGATGCAATAAATCAACACATACACTAAGTTCGTAAAGGTTCAGGACAACGTGCCGCGAAGCAAACTGCAAGCCAGGTTAGGTTACAAGATGAAATTTTAGGCAAAATTCATTGAAGCCGATGGTGCGTGAAGTTGCCCTTAAATATGAGATTTTGAAGCGGTGAGAACTGGGTCGCAAACGACCTTGAACATGTTGGCGGAGAAAGAAGGAGTCTGTGGTATGAAGCTGCGTCCGTACGTCCGGGAGGAGCAGATCAAGCCACTGGCAGAAAACTTGAAAAAACAACAGAGCTCACATGACACTGAGTCACTGGAAGTTGGCGGTGTAGGGGCTCTAGAAGTATTATGAGACTAGTACTGCTATTAAATATTGAAATTTTGGGAGCCTGAGCGGGCAGCGCGATAAAACCAATTAAGGTCAAAGCCCCAGGCAAGGGGGATCAAAGATAAGAAAAAACGATATCACCTACAATTTTATTTTTCAGGACTTTGGGCCTACCCCTCCCCCCCCTACGTAACGGTGATGCCATCAAATTCCCTTTTAGAGAAGGATATCCGAGGCGGTAGAATATCAGGCTCCAATATTTTGGCAGTAGAAAGTGGCTGTAGCAGTGATTTTATAACAGAATAAGGGCACTACATGTAAGAAGAAGTCTTCTCGTTGAACCATCGATGTCCTGGCACTTAACATTTACATGGGTCGGTTGAAACTTGGTTGAAAACGGACGCGGTGACCCAACCTTACCCAACCTTGCTAATAGGAGGCCTGTAATAACACAGTTATACTCTTAAACCATGCTTGAGGTCCTGTATGGATCCTAAACTCCCCAGCGGCCCTTCCGGGGGGCAAAGAAATTTACATACAATTTTTTTTTTCGCCGGACCCTCGACCCCTCCCCCCCTCTACCCCATATGGTAATCTCTTATCCTTGACCCCCCTTGGCCCCAGGGCAACGTCACGAGGGCCTTTGATGGGATCGTCCATTTCGGTGATGGCCGAACGCGACTTGGCTCTCAGCCCTCACTATGCGGCTGCCCTTCACTCTCCCCGAGCATTTCTCCGGCTTTCTGGCTTCACCCAAGCTCGATCTATCTCACCCTATCTCTCAACTTGTGCTCGACCACTTTTCCGCACGTTCCAGACTCCCGGTCAAGGGGGAATCGGCATTAAAATTTCGGACGTGGGGAGGGGAGGGGGGGGGTCTGGCCGAGGGCCGAAAAAAACTTCTTACTACAAGTTATAGGAGGGCAGAAAAGACTAGGAGAGGTATGCTAGGCCTCCAGTGGGTGATATATACACAAATTTGGATCCCACTCACCGTAGAAGGTGTTGAAATAATAATTATAGCTAAGTTCAACTAAAGGCGGTCTGTAGGAGGTTCCAGGGTGGGGTCAAAAAATTCTGCAAGTTCATTGAAACCCTTTGGAACACTTATGATGGTGCTATAGATGAGTATGTGCTCCTCATGTATTAAAATCGGGCGGTAGTAGTTGTCCCAACCACGTTTGGTAGGCGGCGAGGAGTCCGGGGAGAGCGGCCCGGGGCTAGGGGCGGGAAACACCTTCCCTATATAGAAGGAGGGGGGGGGAGGGGGGGTCCAGCCAAGGCTGAAAAAAACTTATCGACCCCCCATCCGATTTTCGATTCCCGATTCCCCCTTGCTCCCGGTTGGGCCGAGTGGCACAAGAGTGGCATGCCACCAGGACTAAATTATACGCGAAGTTGAGGGTCTCCAGCACTCTGCAGGGGATGAAGGAGATTGGCGAGTGGGACGGTCTAATCGACGCAGGAATGCACATCTTGCACTCCGGAGAATACCCTTGTCCGCACGCTTCCCAATTGAAATTTGATACTCACTTCACTTTATCGTGCAACTACCGAAAACGGAAGATCCATGCCATTCCACGAGCCCCCAAAAATCCCAACCACGTCGGAAAGTTCGCTGAAGCTAACGCCGTCCCATTGAGTCTCACGCAACGACTCAGTGAGCGACGCGTACGCCAAGTTGTGTGTTCTTCCTTCCTTTTCTTGTAAGTTACTGACGACGGCTCCTCATTGCCCTCTTCGAAATCCAAACCAACTGGGCCGATGCGCTTCTCCGGCACGTTTCCGGACACCAAAGCGAAACGGAGGCTTCGCCCGAACCTGGGTCGTCGAGGATCTGACCACCCTTATCGGGAATGTTCTGACGATGCCCCGGGCACCAAACTCCATCAAGAGACCTGAGTCATGCTCAGATCGTCCCAGAAGAGGCGCGGAGCAGCCTTTGAGATTGGGCAAAACACTCAGATAAAATTTCGGTTTGTAGTTCATGTTGTGTGCCCTCGTCTCATTTGTATTCACAGCCTACAGGAAGCTGAAACGGATTGTCAAGGGGCATCGCGGCCCAAGTGCGTGAAAGGGACGGAGTTCAGTTGAAAGTACGCGAACAAGTGCCCCGTCAAGGCCGCAGGCGGGCTTTGTATGCACGCCACGGAACTAAAGCCGCCCTTCCCAGAGCTAGAGTCCCGCACCGAACTCAAGTCTATTCCCTAACTCGAGTCTAGTCTTGAACTCAAGTCACGCTTTGATGGACTTGAGTTTTGAGTTCGACGCGACTGAAGTCCCTCGTTACTGTGGTTACATAGCTCCTAATCAAGATGTCTTCAATTTTGCTGATCTTAAGATTACATGCATTACGGACTCAAGTCCAAAGTATGTACCCTGTAGCGGCCTGCTCTGGTGGCACAATCAAAGAACTTAAGTTCGGCCGAACTTAAGTTTAACTGGCGGTATTAAGCACCGGATCTTAAGAGAAGCTAAGGAATTACTTGCGCGGCCCAAACCCTTTGGGTCCCTCCAGCCCTCAGGCTATGCAACCCTCGTCTTACATTGATCACCTCGAGCCAACGTGTCCGCGGCGGAGAGAAATACCACACCCCCCGCGTCCCACCACTTCCCGGTTCAATTCAAAGGCCCCATCCTAAATTCGACGCGTATTGAATATTTGGAGCGAACGCGCCCGCGGCAAAGGAAAATACCTCGTTCCACGTGTTTCCCTACGCGTCTCGAGCCTTCCCCCACACGTCCACCTTCGGTTCAGGCTCCAACGAGCCGGTCATATATTTGACGCGTCAAGCTCAAGTCAACACACCGATTTCAAACCAACTCACCAAGAGAGCGCCCGCGGCAAAGAAAGAAAATGCGATTATTGGCGCTTGACAGCGTGAAGGCCTCTGAACCACGCAGGTACCCCGCGGGCCGATTTTTTTGACTTACCAGCGACAAGTACGGCAATTGATCAGAGTGAGGACACGAACGAAGAAAGATATTGCATGCCACGTGTCTCCCGTCAATTCAGCGCGTCTCGAGCCCAGCGAGGAACAGTCTTGGAATCGATCCGTCAATCAAGTTCAAGTCACCGCCGATTTTTATGAAAGGAGACAGAAACAACTCCGCGGCGGAGAGAAAATACTATTCTGGGACCTTCAGGATAGTGTAAAGACATTAGGGAACATACACACCTGCACAGCGCCCGCGGCCCGATTCTTTCGAGGTTTACCCGCGATTTTCTGGTTGGACGTCCTTTCTAACACGCTTCGTATCAGCTGAACCAATTTGACGCGTCTTAGTTAAATGCCACGCGTCTCCAGGAGACCTAGATCACCCGGGAACTTGGGACAGTCAGTCAGTGCGTGTCTCAATCTCGGACCAACGTCAATTCACGTCAACTCACTCAACTTTTAACATGAGTAAACACAATGTATTCAAGTGATCGACTACGACAAGCACACACGGCGTACATACCCACAATCCAAAAGTAGTACGCACCGAGGGCGCCGAGTCTAAGGGAGAAGAGAGCGCGTGAGTAAGGCTCAGTGTAGATAACGGAAGACATACTTGAAGGAGTTTATCGCGTCGCATTCGGTGCACGCGAACGCTAGTCGGGGCGGAGCGCGATACGTAGAAGAGAAAACAAAAAAAAGTCAGCGAGAACGCACCTCCATCGCCTCGCCAAGTTCATCGCCCCCCACCTCAATCCCCGCATCCCTTCCCCTCGACGCCGGCGACGCCCACGCATCCCCTCCCCCTCCCGCGCTGTCAATGCGTCCACCGTCCTATGATAAATCCGCCGCTACACCCAATCATCAGCCTCCTTCACCTCTGCGCAAGTAGGATGGAGTGCGCGCGCTGCGGCTCTATGTAACCCCGCACACAGCTCGTGATCGGCGCGTCGACGTCCACGCAGGCGTGTGCGCGCCGGCTACTCACAGCTGCCGCGCAGTCTCGACGTGTGGGGACGCGACGCGGACGGAGCACACGGATGCGCGCCGGGCGAGGGGCATCCACACTTGGCTCGGGTGGCCGGTGCGATGATGATGGAGGCGCGGGCGCAGGGGAGAAGGAGAGGGAGAGGGAGATGGGAGGGAGGAGAGTGCAGCAGCAGCGCGCCGGGATACGTGGCCGATTTGGCAGCACGGCTTCGGGAGCATACGACTCGTCCACGCGTGACCAGCAGCACCCCGTCGCGGCTGGGAGGGAGGGGAGAATAGGGAGGAAAGGGTATGGAGGGACGCAGGGAGGGGAGACGCGAGGAGGACGTGGAGGCCTCGACAGTAGTCTAGCCAACACTACGCATGTCAACGGCCGTTGACATGCGGCAACTGCGCGGACCTGGTGCCTGGTCGGTGCTTGGTGGGGCGGGGGAGAGAGGCCATGAGCCCAGGTGAGAAGGAAAGAAAGGAGGGCGTACGTGGCGGCCTTGACTCGCGGCGAACGGCAGCGGTGTGGCCGAGTTGACGCTTGAGTTGGGCTGTAAGAGTAGATAAGGCAGTGGCAAGGCAAGTAGATAGTAAACGTGCGATGAGTGAGGCGTGCAGGCTCGAGATGAGTGAACGTGGTGCTGGTGGGACGGGAGGGGGCGGAGACGCGAGGGCAGGCTGGTGTGCGCGAAGGTGGGCGGCAGCGAGGAGTCGGAAGACAAGAGTCGAGTGGGGAGCGACTGGCGACGTCATGGCAACGGGGATTCGAGGGTAACCATGGGCTACCCTTTCGTCGGGAAGCCAAGGGAGAGGAGGGGCCAGGATAGAGGGGTATCGGCGAGATAAGACAGTGAGATCCGACATGAGGTTAGGGTTAAGAGAGAGGCCGGGCCGGAGAGAACCAAATAAGCAACCATATCGCTTGCACGCTCATTGTCTCCCACCATGTCAGTTCTCGCGTTTTTGACCCAGTTCTCTCCTCTGGTTCTCGGCTTACCTTGTTTTCTAGTCAAGACAGATTTCTCTTCGAGAGCGACATCCGAGGTTGGACTCCCTTGACTCCCACCATACTCTTTTGCCGCCTCAAAGCAAGGTTTTTACTGTTTTCCTGGTGACTCCGAGTCGGCTGGTTTTCGTTCAAGACAATTTCAAGTCAAAGCTCTGCTCAGCCAGCATGATGGGACCCGATTCAATACTGTGGCACCAGGGACTCAAGCCGTCCGGCCTGAACTTTGAGGACTTCCGACTTGCAAGTTCTCTAACACGGTTCTCCCATCATCTTTGCGCTTTACTGTATCCAAGCGACTCCATTCTCGTCGACAGCAAGTGTCTTCTTTGAACTCTGTTGCCAGCACGATCTGCTCTTCACACGTCCGGTCGCGGCGTACGACAGCAATCACGAATGGCTAAAGTCCCGAAATATTTAACCTCGCCTCTCAACAGCACGCACTTTCCGATGGTTCTCTTCAGCCCCGCCTTCAGGGTGTACATATACTGTACCATTTCATTCAATTCGTCGACGCTGTGACCTGTGACCCCAAAATGCGAACTTGGAGATTCGCATTTCGGCCTGCGGGACTGTGACCCAGGAAAAAAATTCGCATATCCGGGAGGCGCGAGGGGTCTGAATCCCCTCCGAATCGCAGGCGAACTAGGTATGTTCAGCATTTGTCAAATTGATTCGAGCAGGAAATTTATCTTTTTATCCTTCTGCAGCAATTTCGACTCCCAAATGCCCGGGTACCTGTGATTCAAGAGCATTCCCGCCAATTGAGACACTCGTGGACTCGAACACGCGTTTTACGCGTTTTTCTATAGCCAAAACGCGTCGCGCGCGCGAAAAATTGAATTTCTTGGGATTTCCGGGGATTTTCGTGACTTGTTTTGGATATTCACAGATGGCCTCGGTGACCTGTGACCAGTGCGAAAAAGTTCGCATATTTCGGGGCCTGTGACCCGTGACATGCGAATTGAATGAAATAGTACAGTACTCTGCGCTTCCTCCTACTCTCCAACATCTGCAGCATTATCTTTGTGGCATATCCGTCTCTGTCTGTCACCCCCTCGCGTAGAGCCCTCACCTTCATAGTCTGCTCTCTGATCACGCTGCACCACATTCTCGTGTACGTCCAATTCGCAATCCAGCAAAGCAGGTTGTAACGTCTCGCAGCACCTTCCCATGGCGCATACGAGCTCTCGGCCTCATTGACTTTGTGCTACCCGTGATCGAAATTGGCTGTACGTCTTCAAACATACTATCGAAACGAGTTTTTTTTTGAAGGACCCTTCATAGTTTTCGTCTGGCTAGTCTCTCTTTTCTGGTATATCTTCTTCACTGAGCTGGGATTACTAGCGCTACTGCTCTCGGCACTGTTTCGGGCTGCGACCATCATGTGATGCAAGGACGGGTTATTACTACGGCAACAGTTTTCCTTCTTGGGCGGCTGTACGCCCGTTCACCCGCCGTACACTCCGTTGTCAACACTCCTCGGCCGGTCCATTTCAAGGCCCCTAGTTCGGTGCACATTCTTCGTCGCATATAACACCAACCTTAGATTACCTTCATCCGCAGGGGAGAGGCGATGCCGCAAGCATCGTTTTCGCGAGAGCGGTCATCATCAATCAGTCTGTGTGTGCGCCCGCCATCCTCCTCCCGTTCATCGCTTTCGTTCGCCTTCATCTGGGTGGTGCCGCAATTCGCGCAAGAGTCCATGGTAATAACGACGTTGGCTTCCCCACCGTCTTCTTGGTGCGTCTGCATCGCTGCCCTCAGCTTTCAGCTTCCAGCTTCCTAACTTACTAAATGGTATGAAGGCAGGCAAGGTCCCGCACCATCTCATTCAACACGTCCGCTTCCAACATCCACGTCTCTGCATTGTCTGCAAACGGAAACACCAACAACTCCTCACGCGTCGATCGCGATTCGTTTGGCATTACCACCACCGCGTTGGTGATTCTCGAATGTGCGTACACTAAAAGGATAAATCCTTCCTCCCGTCATGTGCATCTGACCCTCGTTCCACCCAGGCCCATATCGGTGGCCGATGTCGATCCCGGCGGATATCCCCTGGCTCCGGGTCTCCGTGAAGGCGGACGATCGATACGGATGTGATAACAGAACCGATCCCAGATATTGCATCAATATTACAATGCCGGGACTCGGGTTGACGGGTCTGTACAATTTGTTGAAGCAATAGGAAGATGTTGAGTGGAGTGGAGCGGGAAGGGGCATTTATTCGGGTACGGCATAATGGGCGCGGTGGGGCTGAGAGGGATTCGGCGTGGGTGTCAGTTCGCTGAGAGGCTGCGGGTAGGCGGGGAATTAACGTACAATGGACAACGGATAACTGTAGGCGGGCGTTCGAGTGTGTTCTAGAAGTATGTACATCTGGGACGAAGTTCAACCGAGGAAAATTCAACGTTGAACCTCGTTTACTGCGGGGGCGTCGCCGCTCTCCCGAGCTCAAATCGACTTCTTCGTATGCAAAATCGGGATTCATAACAGGAAGCAAAGAAGCCGAACCTCGGTGAGTTCAAGTTGCAGATTCGCGAGGTGTTTGAATACCGCGGGTGTAGCGGTCCCGATGCAGTCTAGGTTCTAAACGCCGTAAACGGACGAACGAGCAATCGAATTGGAGTTGTACAATATATATACGTACCACGAAGTGAACACCTGGACGCGACGTTGACTTGATCAACGGCGAAAATCCCCCTTGTCCGAACAATCCCAAAATTACCAAAGAACCCACACCCAAAAGAGTGCCACCTCCCTAACCCCTCACCTCCGTGAGCTGGTGGCGTGCAACTGACCCATAATCGAAGTTCTCACTGCCCGGACCGAGAAATTAGCGTACACTCAGAACCCAAGTGTACCCAAGAAAATAAGTGTACCTAGATACTGTATTTTTTCGTTCAGATCGACAGGGGGGGTGACGCGTGACATGTTCAACCAATTCGACAGTTCGACACCGGGTTTTGAGCCGCGTGACAAGGCAAAAAATTCGACATGACCCGGAAATTTTGGAGAAGACAAGTGAAAGAACTTCCTGGATAGCAGGAGGATATTTGGTTTCATTTCAAACCTTGACTAGTGCTTTCTGGTAATTTCTCGGTCCAGGCTGATTTAGGGCATGAACCCAGTCAGATGTTGAAATTCTAGGCTTGTAGAGGCAAAATCCCAGGAGAAGGTTGAGGAATGGTTGAAACCTTGCTATAAAATGAAGCCCAAGGGCAAGAACTTTTTTTCTGCTATTTTATGGGATTTTGGGCCTGCGTGACCAACCGCTGGACTAATTCGGCGGGGGCCTCGTGACGCGTTACCTCGACGAATATTCGACATCGACATGGGGGCGCGTGACGCGTGACTGTCGATTTGAACGAAAAAATACAGTATCCCGAAACCTCCCACCGAACACTCGCGCACATATCATTAATATAATGACGCGCTAATATGCGTGCGGCGAGCCTCGAACGAACGAAAGGAAACATACTTACAGCGATCACCCGTGGGAGTTCCAAGAAATATTCGGGTTCAAGCATTCCGCCACCCCACGCGCTCCTCGGCGTACCTCGGGAGCGCAATTAAAGAGGGTAAAAATGTACCTGCGTGGCATTGTATAGTATTTGAGGTGGAGCTGAGTTAACCGTAAGGTGGGTGTGTGCGGCGGCATCTTGAGAGCGGCCTGAGGCATGTCTCGAGGAAGGACTTGGAAATCGGGGTAGTGGTTGGGAAGATCACGGCCGTGGGAATACATCAAAAACATCCGGATTCACGCCGCTGAGCACACAACAGGTCAGTGTACATAGTAAAGGTGGTAGAAAGATGGGTAAAGCGTGCCTACATTGCTACGAAAAAATGGTGCATATATCCACCATTCTGCGGTGGGGCTCCGAAACGGAGAGACCGAAGGTCAGTGGTTGAATGAAGGGTTCAAGGAACGTACAAGAGACATTTTATGAGTGCAGGGCTTGCATTTAAATGCGTTTTGGATCTAAACCTGAGACAAAGTTGAATGAGTTCTGAGGGAAGGGCGAGGCTGAACATGGTTTACAATGAGGACTTGCCTCGATGGTGCCGGTGGGACGGCTTCAAGTTGGATGGAGGAACTTCATCGTCTGAAAATAGACGTTTAGAACGTCATGAATGAATGAAAGCTAACCCGAACTGACGTGGATAACTTCAAGTTGAAGTTGAGGCGCGGTGGTTGAATATTGCACTTGTAGGAGTCAAACCATGGATCTGGGTGGGAAAAGGACGAATGGGCGATGAGAGGCGTTAATTGGGAGTTGGATAGTGATCAGAACTCGATTGGAAGGAGTTGAACAAGGTTGCAGCAGTTGGAGATAACCAAGAGTGTAGTTACCTTGAATTGGAGGGTTTGGCGGCAATTTGTTCCGTCGAAGTTGGTGGGTTGAAGATGACGAGCAAAAGATACACTCAGATCCCGGGAGGTCGTATGAGGATGGTTTGAGGTTGAGAAGTCGAGCCAGGGGCAAGAGGACATTTGGAAGTCGCTCGGGTTCGGGCGCCAGAGATGGTTGCGAAGTCGAGAGTTTTTTCGTGCCCCGCAGTTCAGATATTGCTTGAAAGAGATTCGATTGAGCTATAGAAGATCTTCTGAGACGGTGGGGGCCAGGGACAACACGTAACATCGTTGTAGTGAATATTTTTAAAAAGGCGGGGAATTGACATTGACGAGTTTGAGGCATTCGGCGGCAACGAAGTTGGGGTATTTAGATTGGGAAGAGAGGTGTAGGTCAAATGAAATTTAAAGGGTAAAAAAATGGGTTATATCTGACCTATCTAACCCATGGTACAGACATGAGCTGCGGTAACCAAAAACTAGTTTGAAATTGAAAGGGGGGGAAGAGTATCGCAATTATTTTCCCGTCGCACATATTAGGCCAGCAGGAACTTTCAACCGAGGGAACGACACACCTGAATGCCCCTAGTCTCGTATAAAAGTGACATTTCCGATTTCACATTGGATTCGAGTTTTGCATCGAAAGACATCGCCCTGAAGGTCAAGTGAGTGTAAATCCAGTCAGAAATATGTGCCCCAGTAGTCTGGTAATGATTTTGGTGGCTACAGCATCGGCAGTTCTGTGCGAGAGAGAGCAAGTGCGTTTTTTCAAAGGCATCAAATGGTAACCTTATTTGAGGGCTGGTGGCGGGGCTACAAGGGAGAAAAGATGCGGGGGAACTCCATAAAGCTATCCAGAGTGTCTTGAGGCAATTCGAGGCCGAAATACTACGTAGTGAAGGAAATAGCGTGAAGGCGCTTAACAAAGGCGCTTGCCATGTTGGGTCGTCGGCGGTTAGCCGACCAAATCCGGTTTCGGCGATGCTCGGACTCTCGTGTTTTCAAGCTCAGCGTTGATGGCCCGCCTTTGGTGTTTTCTCTGGCGACTCTCTTGGGGCGGTGGCGGCCTCAAACTGCTGAGGACACTGTCCAGTGCTCCTATTTTCGCCTCTACGAGCTCCCCAGGCTAGATCAAGAATCCTCTCGAAGCTCTAACTGAAACTTGACGACGATTCTGCTGGATTTGAAAACTGAGGCCGTCGACTCCCTAGCTCTCAGTCTCTGCTTATCTCTGGTGGCCTTTGAGGTCCTTCTTTGCATAACTGCGTTCATCATGCGCCCGTTGCGCATCACCGGCTGACGCGCGATTCTTCTTCTCTTTTGGCCGAGAAAAAAAAATCCATTCGATGACGAGGCCCACGTCATCCGGGAAGGACGCGTCCCCGCCGTGCTTTTCTATCTTTTGCGCCAGGAAGTCTTTTCACGGCGCGTTTTGACGCGTTTTCCGCCGCCTCAAACCCAAACTCACTCTCGAGGACGCAGACGACGGGCAGAGAGGGCTTTCTGCAAATTTCCTTGGTGCGGAACGACCCCAAACGGACGACGACGTCATTTAATTATGCGCTCATCTTCTTCGGTTCTCGATTCGGGCCAAGACGTAAAATCGATAAATTAATCCAAACGGGATTTAGCCGATGTTTGACGCGTCGCGGCCTGCCTCTGGGGCTTTGCGCTGGAGAAAACGCTTGAAAACGCGTCCCCGGACGGTTTTTAGGTGGTCTGAGTCGAGCAATGTGCTCAGAACGTGTTCTGAGACATTTGTCTCGGTGCAATTTCTGAGCACATGCCGTCACAGTGCCTCCCCAGCGCGTGTCCTCAACAAGCCGCGTCGGCGAATGTGCCCGGCCCACCTCCTAGCTGTTGTGCCGGACTTCTCGGACCAGGCACGGCGCCAGATCGGGTGAATGAATTCGGATCGTCATTTTGATTGTTTATTTTCCAAGTCCGTGGGACTTGATCGCGAAGCGCCTCGCTGGCGTATATAAGGGACGAGGGGATCAATTTGGCTCTCTTCCTCTTACCACCACCATCCCCACTTTTCCCTACCGCCACTATGCCACTACGGTCAACTCTCCTCTTCTACTTGCACTTCAAGACTCGACGACACCTCATACAAGCCTTGACTCTATCATCGTGAGTCTCCTGCCTTTATTTTCTTCCCTTCCTTCGTTTCCGCCGCGATTCCACGCTTCTGTGTCTTGCCTTCGGCCATCTTTGGTCTGTGGTATTAACTTGACGTGTAATTTCCTTCTTCGACTCTGGCTTTAATTTCAGCCAGTACTTGCGTCTCGCATGGTGTTTCGAGGCCTCTGGCATCGTAGTCTGTGTCGCTGCCTTCAGTCTCCTCATTTGGCCGTGCTTTCGATTTTCCCTCGCCGTTTTTCCACTCTTTTTTGGCCTCTCTTTCTTTCCCCGCAATTTGCGCATTCCCGCGTCGTTTTTGGGCCCGCATCTGGCTTCCTCAACGCGACTCCCTCCGCAGGAGCGTAGCGGCATCGTGTGCACGTGGTCCTGCATTTTGTTGATTTTTCCCGCACGTTGTACTCTCTTTTTTACCCTTTTTCCTGTCTCTCTTTTTCTGCCGATTCATAAGCATCATTGCCTGATGCGGACGTGCACGGCACTCTTCTGGACGTTATTCTTGGCGCTCTGCCGCCGGCGCGGATTTTTTTAACCTTTGGGGCCCGCTTTTCTTTTCTGATTTCGACGATTTTCCTGCGGTTTTTTTTCTTTTTTCTTTCCGTCCTCTTCTTTCTCTCTCCATTTAGGGGACGTCATCGCGTCATGGTTTGACCTATATGCGTGTCACCTTTCGCGCGCCATGCCCGGCGCGTAACGCCGGGCCTGATTTCTTTTTTCTTTCACCTTCAACATTGGACCTTCATCGAACGTTAACTTCCTCACTTAAACTTTACTTCAACCTTTCTTGACTTGAACCTTCAATCATTGCATGATACATTGGACCAGCACTCGGCCGATTTTTTCTCCTGCTCTGCGTTCAATTTCACATTTTGACTCGTTTGTTCTCTCCTTTAACTTTTTTCTTCTCATGCAACCTCTTTTGAACATATCTGACCTACTCTTCTTCATCCCAAGGTCCAGCCTTGGCCACGCGCGTCTTTCAACGCCTTACAAGTTCAACTTCCCGTGATGCGATCAAACCCGGATCAAGCTCGACTTTTGCTTGCGTTCTTCACAGTACGTTCAACTCATCGATAATATCTTGATCCTTCAACTCACAAACATCCCATTAGACCTCTAAAATGCCGAAATTATCATCGGAGGCCGAAACTATGCCCGCACGATGGACCTTTGCTCCAACCGTCAAATTCAACTCTGTTCATGAAGTTCACGGTTAGTCCTTCCTCAATTCTTGTTGGCCTTCAATTCTGACTCAAAACACCTTTCTTTAGTTATCCTCAATGCCAAAACTACGCCTGGACGCCGAAACTATGCTCGGACGCCCAACCTACGGACTTCCAACTCAATTCGGCCATTTCTTTGAGTTCAATCCACTTCACCAAGGTTAGTCTTGCCCGAAGCTCATATATGCCGATCTTACACACCATTTCCAGCCCTTTCCTACGTCGGAATTATGCCAGGAGGCCAAAACTATGGCCGTACGATGAAACTTTGCTTCAAACTTCAAATTTTCAACAACATTGTCAAGCTGAACACTTCTACGGTTAGTCCCTGGCTTAATTCTTGTTGGCTTTGAATTTTTGACTCAATACACGCTTTTTCAGTCAGCTTCAATGCCGAAACTACGTTGGACGCCGAAACTATGCTCGGATGGTGACCGCGGACTATTCGGTAATTCCCTTGGGTTCAATTCACTTCATCCAGGTCAGTCTTCTTCAAACATCATCCATGTCGATTATGGTCCACTCACACACTTCTTTTCAGCCTCTGCTATGTCAAAATTACGCCGGGAGGCCGAAACTATGCTCGCATGCCGAATTCAACCATGCTCGGCTAACTCGGCGACTTCGAGGGACTTCATCAAGGTAAGCACTTCACCTGCATTCATCCCAGCGTCTCACTGACCTCAATCAACATGTTTCTAGTCCTCCTTCACGCCAAATTCTTCCGCGGGTGCCAATTCGACTTTGAATTTCAAAACTCAACCACACACGTGATCCCCGGAACTCGCAGGGCTGTCGATCAACTGCAAGTTCAAAGCTCAATTGAACTCTTCTTTTGAACACTTATTTCGATGGTAAGTCTTCATTGCCTTCTATATAACTTCCGGCGTGCTTATTCGCCACGTTTGATCTATTCCTAGGCTTCAACCATGCTCAAATTTTGCAACTCCGCATTTTGACTCAAGATTCGACTTTCACACTCATTCTGACACTTTCCGATGTGAGTTTCATTGACCACTCCCACTGATTGAATTCTGACCTTCAAAAGTGCATTTCTATGCCCCCGGCGTCGCATTTTTCAAAACTTCTGACGTTCAATCTTGAATCAAGCCACGGCGTCAAATCTCTTATCTGCAAGGTCAGTCTTGAATCAATCTATTCAATTCATTCAGATCTCGCATCCTGACGTTGAAAACTCCAGTTTTCACGCCTCAACGACGCATTTCTTCAAACTTTTGACGTACAATCTTCGATCAAGCCGCCACCATCAAATTTAACTCGGCGTACAAGTCCTCGACTCATTCCACGTAAGTCTTTGTTCAACACATCCATTGCTTCAAGCTGTTGCATTCTGACCCCAAATCATCCAGTTTTCATGCATCAACGACACATTTTTTTCAAATATCTTGGCGTTCAATCTCTGATCAAGCCGCCCACATGCATTAAGCAGAATATTCACATACTGCTTAAGGAGTTTGACGTCGAGCATGACTTAGGCATGGCTGGATAATGGTTCAGAAGCCACCACAGGGTCTAATTGATCAAGGGATTAGTACATATCCACTCTGTCTAATATTGGGCTAAAGGGAGAACCTACCTTAAGCCGACTTCTCGAAATATTGTGTTTTGTTTGTTCGCTTTAACGCGACGCGCCCGATCACATGATCTGCCGCAGTCCTTAACTCAATGTCGGTTAAGCACTGTGCCGGATGTCCGACTTGGCCGGACTGCCAAGGAACCGATCAATACCTTCTAAAACAAGATTGCTATATGATGTGAACTACATGTTCAGAACCACAAACATATGGCTAGTTACTGGTGTTGTGGGTAAATTTGTAAGCAAAATAATAAAATCCCAAAAAGGAAAGAGAGAAGGAAGAGGAAAGAAGAGAGAAAGGAATTTCACACAGTCTGCTCCAAATTTTAGTGAAAGATTACAATGTATTCATATCTTCAACTCTGCCCCCTAAAAACAAATTTTTTCCGGCCTGCGGCGCGAGTTTTGAAGAAAGTGGCTTTACCCGAGATGCTGTCAAGAAAATCGTGGGGAATTGCCATTTTGGATTATATGCTCCGGGCACTTGTGGATTGCCGCGGCCGGTCTCGTGGTTGATGGAGATGCTGGATCGCTCAAAGAGGTAATTTCATCGGACCGCGGAAGCCGATGCACCACTGAGCCAAACAACACGTCAAATTTCGATGTTTCAACATGTTCAATGGCAGCCATTCAAAGCCTTTACAATTGCCCAAAGTCATCAAGACCTCATTGGCCTATGTCCCTCCCTTCCAATGCCAGGACTGCTCAAAAATAAGAGTTAATTCAGGCAGTTCAACTCAGATTCAACTTTCCACCCTGCCCGAAGGCCGGCGGACAAAGGCATACGCTATAAGTGTGCTCAATGTTATCAAATGCAAGGAAAGACACTATTTATTAATCATCTACTAATTTGTTCTAGGAGTACCAATATTGTTGAATGAGAATGTCGGCTGATTTGAACTTGTCCCCAGGCCCAGCGCTGACCGTGCGGCGTTCGTGAGATCATCTGAGTCTAAACTTCGTGCCGCAACACATCTCCGAACATTCGGCTTCTTTGATGAACGACCTGCACACTCCTGAATACTCCGCTTGTGACAATCCCGGCAAGGGTTGCTGCACTTATACCAATACTGCCGGCCACTGCACCCTTCTGTGGCACCACATCGAATACATGAGCGCGTTTTTGGCTGCTTGTTCGGTGGCTGACCAGTCGGCTCACTTTCAGCCGCACGCTTTTGGCTGATCTGAATGGTGGATCTTGCGGCAGCTAGCGGAACATTGTGAGTTTCCGCAAACTGTATAACATTTGCTAATGATCCAGTGGAAGGGATTGAGCTAAATGACTTCAGCCCACCGGTCAAAGGAATTCATAAAATTCAACTTGCCTTGAAGTGCCGGCAGACTGATCAAATCCAGTAATGACCTGATGCCGAACAAGAGGGCCGGAAGTTGCATTCACAATTTTCGTCGCACGTTGCGGGTCTTGCAGAGTAAGATTGAGGTGCTCAGTTTGGCCCCGTGCTTGAGCACAGGACTGACGGATGTTGGCCGAGTCCTTGTATGGACCATTCAGGTATGCAGTAAGCTGTTCTTCGAGCTGTAAGAAAATTAACCCAAGTGTCAACACCAGCAACTGTGCAATTAACCTTGTAGTAGATGTCAGCGGTAATTTCAGCCTTTTGATTCCAGATCTCGGCGGCGGGAAGTGATATGGATGTGCTGCATTTTTGAAATGTTACCGAAGTCCGCATAAGGTCCGTGAATAATTTCTTCTCGGCAACGGTATGAACAGGTAGCACAGGCTTGCGAGTCCCCTGCATCTTTGCAAGATAAGATTGCTTC
Source organism: Mycena metata (assembly GCA_029378385.1). Classification (NCBI taxonomy): domain Eukaryota; kingdom Fungi; phylum Basidiomycota; class Agaricomycetes; order Agaricales; family Mycenaceae; genus Mycena; species Mycena metata. Next base: position 93,846 of record JARKIB010000168.1, on the reverse strand, counting down.
TGACTTGAATCTGTCTCCTGGTTGAATGGCTGGATCCTGACCAGTTCACGAACAGATTTGGGGATCTGAATGATTCCGGCACTTTGTTCGGTCTTTTCATACAAGTTTCCATTGACCCATGTAAGTCGAATCGGAGGACAATTGTAGTGCTCGCCAAGCGTAATTTCGAGCTCTTGAATCTCATTCAAGAGCCAAATGGAATTGTGGCCTGTATATTTTTGACCAGTTGAGTTGAAATGGCCAACCTGAGATGTGTTAGAAATGAAAGGGATATATAAAGGGAACCCACCCGAAGGTTATGGCACAAGATAAAATCCAAGAGACATGCAACCATATGGCGAACCGAAGCCCCGCGAGATGGCAAGTTAGAGAGCAAATGAGTGTGTACACCACCCTCAACATTGTTCGTCCCACGTACACAGCGATAAATTGGCAGGCCACAAGCTTTAATGTCAAAGCCAAGGCAGTAATATAGCTGTACACCAGGAGGATCAGAGACATAGCCATTTTTGACCAACTCCAGAATGTTTTTAGCTATCCTCCAAGCAGCAGCATTGAAAAGGGGGAGGCCAGTTTTAGCATCCTTGAGAGGGCCATAGGTCATAAACACCTTGTGAACTAAGGGATATAGCTCCTCGGCTGGAGGAATGGTGCGACGACAATGTCGCCAGAGCCATTTGGGATGGAATCGCCGCATGTTCTCCCAGGTCACATCATGACTTTTTAAGTATGCCTCAATGAGAGCCTTATCAGTGGGATGAGGAATGAGGATAGCATCACGTAAGGCTTGGCAGAATGCCTGTCGCAACCCATGCGTACGCGAGATATAATCATGTGGAAAACATGGAACACATCTTTGAGAACACGGCTTCGAACGAGCTTGGCAAATGGGGGGAGAACAGCGGGTCCGAGAATTTTTTCCCCTTCGGCTGCACTGGCTGTGTCCTGCTCACGATATGGGTTGGTAGCAGGATCGGGAACACCGTCGTCTGTGTCGCCATCAACACCATTCAACTCTTCTGCAACACTGATCATTTCAACGCCGTGCTCATCCAAAGGAGGTTGGACATCAACTGGCATATGCACATTGGGTTCAGGTGCATCAGGCATCGGGGAGTCATTCGGCTGCATATCTGTGACTGGACCAATGGGTTTTATTCAAACGTGACTGCGATGTGCGAGCACGTCAAAGGGAACCCTGCCGAAATCTTTGAGCGATAATTTGCGACCACCACTCTTTTCCTTATTCTGGCCAATGATTGCCCCCGGAATCAATATTTCTTGCACGGTGATGACGGTGCGGGATTTAGTGAGATTTTCCCCGTGGAATTTTTCTGCAGATGCCGCCGCAGAAACTATGCCTCGAGCTGCAAGCTTCTTGTTATCGTCGGTAAGGAGTAGAACAGGAGTGCCACAAGGTGTTGTTTCCGTTGTTGGGAATGGAAGAGGAAGAGGAGTTTTGTTAATTTCGTGGTAGAGCAGAAGAGACGCATACGCATCACGAGCTGCGTACTCCAATTGAGCATCACTGAGCTCTTGGTCAGACCAATTGCTACTGACACGCTCTGTATCATTCTTTGGCAGGCATTGATGAAAAATTACTGCAAAGATATCGGCGAGTGATAGAGTTGCCTTTGTGATGAGGAAACGATCTTTCGCAAAGGCTGCCAGGTCAAGAGCCCCACAAAAATAGGTTGGTGCATAGCCAGCGGCCACAGCGAGTCGCTGCAAATCACCATTGACTTGGCGGCCGGCTTTGATAACCTGTGAGCTGCAAAGGAGGTTTACAAACTCTGCTGGCAATGCCTTACGACTGAGCATTTCTCCGATCTACATTTTTGTAGGTCAGTATTGAATCAGAGAATGAGTTTTGGAACCTGAAGACTTACCCGAAGAACATAGACACGATCCTTGTATGCGACTTGAGCAATCGCTGGCGGGCCTTGTCCAGATAAACGTCCGTGGGGAGCAACATCTACATTCCATTCCGAGTCAAATCCAATAACAATGTGGCCGTTGACGGGGATTTCATCGCAAAGACTGCGCATAAGATTGTTGATGGAGACTTGTGTGTCAAGTTGCTCGGGTTTGCGCACAAAGTCAGGACTGACGAACATGGGAAGATGACTGTATTTCTCCACTGGAACAACACCTTCTCGGAGCGACAAGAATATCTTCTCAAGCATTGGCTTATCGCTCATGTTGTCCGTATAGAACACTTCAGGTAATTCGTGACCATAAATTGGTAGGTCATTGGCAAGCCTCCGCAGTGCCTCTTCGTATTGGGAATGTGACTTAGTCGCCACAAAAACACAGACACGAATTTCGCATTTCTCATTGGTCACAGTAAGAAGTGCTGTGAAGATCGGAACACCATCAACTTTGAAGACATGTTTTGCAATCTGGAATATACTCAGTATGCATCCCCTTATTAAAACACAAATACTGACCTTATGGCTGTGGTCAATTGCACAGATTCGCCCAGAAAGCATGGCCATGTGCTGGTTCAAGGTGGCGCGATGTGACTCAATGAACTCATCATATATATCCCGAAGCCATTGACCGCTGGGTGTGAAGCCATGAAATCCGCGCGAAGAACGGTCTTCAAATGGTAAAAAGGGTTCATAGTTATTTGAAAAACCCATCTGGCCTCTTTTTGTGCGCAAATATTGGAGGCGCAACTCGTCATACCGCCGCAGGTGCTGCATTCGAAACATGTCCGCTACCTCCTCAGAGCCCAGGCCGTGCTGAAAACATGACCTCACTATGCCAAAGGCACGAGTGGAGAGCCCGCTTCGCCAAGTTAAATGTGCTGGGAACTCTGCAGCAAGAGCATGAGGTAAACATTGCAGGATCCGTTGGTCCCAGGAACGAAAGCGAGCATCACATCCACCTCCTGCAGTCCTCTGGCAGTGGTAGGTGTACCCAATTAACCAGAATGTTGAGTCAATATCAATAACTCGTCGTGGACGGTTCACAATGCCACTGCGAGTCAGATGATGGCCACAATCAGGGCAGCGAAGTGTGTGGGTTTTACCCAAAAGACTGAGTGGGTCCCACAAAAAGAAGTCAGGGGTGAATAAGTCTGTAGGCTTGAGAGCTGTGCCTCTCAAAGATGACCAGATAGACTTGGCGCGGATCCAGAATTGTCCGTTTTTGTAGTGACGGGACTGCTTGTCAGGCGACATCAGGTCATCCTTGAGCTCTTCAAGCAAAGTGTTGACTCGCTTTTGGAACCACTCGGGAAATGGCACGCGTGCGTCAAGACCAGGAGCTTTCTTATTTCCATTTGCTTCCCCACCCTCGTCATTTTCTTCGCCAATTCCACCACTCAAAAATGAAGTCAAATCATCTTCATTTTCTATATCGGTAATAAAGCCAAGGGTGCGCGCATCTGACATGTGCGAAGTGGAAGGAGATATGGGAGCAGACACCGCGCCGGGGGCCGCATTCGGCTGTACACGGGCTCGCTCAATGACACCGCGCGTGCGAGATGCACTCTGCACAGCAGTAACGGGGGCATCTGCCGATGTATTAACCTCGGGGTGCACAGCGCCGTCGAGAATACTTGGCACGGCAGTAACGGGGGCATCTGCCGGCACATTGACCTCGGGGCGCACAGCGCCATCGAGAGCCCTATTAGCAGCGAGGTCATCCTCCTGTGCATCCACCACAGGGCGCACAGCATTGTCGAAGGCCGTATCAGTTCGCACAGCCTGGTAATTCTTTTATTTTTCTGAATCCTGAAAGAATATGTTGACATACCATATTTGCAAATGCAGGTACTGCATCGTTCTGAGCTCGCACATGATGTCGTATTTCAGAGTCACATTGTGCAGCACTGGGGAGAGTGCTGTCGATGTGCATGCTCTGGATTTATATTAACACACACATGAATTTGGAATTAAAAGGCCACACACGGTACCAAGTCCAGTCTGTGCATCGACGTCGCGTCGCGCAGCACCGGGGAGGGCTCCATGGTTAGGTGCAGCCTGCATCGACATCAATACCTTTGAATATTGACAGAGAATCAGTCCGCACCGTATCCGCAGAGGTTCCTACCGGCTGCTCTACTGAACTTTGAGTCTCTTCGTTTTGACCAAAATTGTTGATTGCAAAGGGAGGTTGTGTGGTATAAGGCATGGGAAGCGAAGTAGAGGGCGAGGGAGAACCACCACGGGCCGCGGCGCGTCCTGGTGCGGTCGAGGATTCCTTCTTTAATTTGTTTTTGGAGCCTTTCGGCCTGCCGCGAAGCCGCTTTGGTGGTGGTTCAGAGACAGCTTCAGAGGAACTAGATTGGGTGGGGAAGACATATGGAATAAATTTGAGGAGATTCGGTGCCATGGATTTGAGCAGAGAGCGATAGGTGAGCCCCGTACACAAGGCTCAGCCAAAGCAGCATCGAGCACTGCCTTGATAAAAATCTCGATAAAAATCTAACCACATTTGGGAAATCATTAGGTAATAAAGATGCTGGCAGTATCTACCCACAGCATCAGTAACTAGCTAAACATATTGGTGTCTACAGAGAGCTATTAATTGGCTAAGTTCAACCAAGGGATCCTTGCTTAAGGGATAAACGGCTACCTCGAGTGTGAGGTGGTACAAAACGACTTACTAAGTGATCGATCGACTTAGGCACCAAGTGAAACCTTGGTCCGCTTTTAAATGCAACAAAGGAGTCGGATAGCTTTCCGACTGAATAGAATGACTGTAATGGACCGACTAAATCTCGGATAATAACCGCCGCATGATAATAGCGCGTATGTAACTAGTATGTAGGAAATGTATATAAGGGAGCCATAGTTTAGTAGGACAGCACAAAATCTCCCCCAAGAGAGCCGGCAGCTACCAGCGCCCGCGCACCAAGGGAGACTAGGGCTTGTTTCGCTAAGACTACCTCCACGGAGTAGCTCGAATATAACAAGTTGACTGGCATTGATTTGCGAAACCCTTAAACCAAACGGACCGAGTTACGGAATTGTGGTTACCAGACAAAGTGGTACTATACAACGGGTTCCAGACAAAGTGATACTATACAACGGGCTCCAGACAAAGTTAAACTACGAGAGAACACAGGATTTATTGTGCACGAAGTGGGACTTTGTCCGAATTGGTTACTTAAAAGAGAATCGCAATCGAAGCTGAGAAGCTGTAATATCTACAAGTCAACTCAGGCGTTCAGGACATTGGTTCTGCACTTGACAAGGCGAACAAACGGTGTTTTCACGCTTAACCAGCGCAATTCATAAAAAGACTACTTAAGCCATCTTGGTACTTGGTCCTCGTCCTTGGAAGTACATTCGTGTAATCTTGGACAAGCATCTTTACTCGTCGGCGATAGACCTTGAAAGGGGTGTTTTGGTGTTAGTTTTGGTTAGTAGTTGTTAGTTGTGAGGCCTTATCCACGGATTTGGCTTAAGCAGCGAAGCATCTTGCTTGTCAGCTTTAGCATTTAGTTAGCATTCTGGTCTGTTCCCCGAGCACCCGTTTCAACGGCGACAAAGTTGGAAAGGAATCGTGTGATCCATCATCCAAGACATGCAAGTCAAGTTCATACCGGCTCGAGAGCTGGCCGACCTTTTATGTTACCCAAGAAGAATGGCGTGGCAAAGCTAAAATCGCCTGCTTCATCATTGAAGACACGCATGTCAAGCGTTCCAAGCCAAAATTCGGATTAAGGCCCTAGCCTTTTAATCCAGCCTAAAAGAATTCTATTCTGGGTGTGACTCCAGCACAGTTCCACCCTATCTGAGCTTCGAGCCTTGGTTAGGTGCCGCAGGCAATTAATGAGTAGATAAACACCTGCGTAGAAGAAGCCCTCCTTTAGCGACTTTTTGCAGGGAACGTCTCCTCAAAATCGGCGACTCGCGTCGCGTATTCCTGACCGATATGGAACCTAGTGCATTGGAATCGCGCCTGCACGGCACAGGCGGAGTCCAGCAAAAAAGCGTTGAAAATGGAGGCACGTACACGTGATCTGACACCAAGGTTAAATAACACGTACAACCTCGCGTTGCCGCTAACCAATAAATCGTGACCGCGCAAAAAAAGTTAAGTTAATCACCAGCGAATGCGATTCTTGCTCCCCTTCTAGACACATACAAAGTTTGATCATGACTTGAGCCGGAAAGTTTTTGGGTTCCTGCCTCCGGACATCATTAGAATCAACACCTTGTATGAACACTAAATAAGAGTTACAGGAAATGATTTTGTCCTGCGGCCCGAGTTTGAGACTTTTAATGGCGACATTTGAGAAGTAATGACATCCGACTCACAAAAAGAACCTGTTCCGTGCATCTACGATGTGCCTAGGCCTTTAATTGAGCGAATATTGAGCTCCGGAGAGTACAAGGAGGATGATGCACAGCATTGCCCCATGACCAAAAGCGTACTGGCCTTTCGGGTAATCATCTGATATGCTTTTAAAGCTACAGAGGCGAGTGAGATGTGCATCTATATGCAAGAAGAAAAGACTCACCGCGCTGGTTGTCGAATCACAGGTGGAACAACATCGGTGCGGTGGGAAATTGACAAATCTCCCATTCCGCGTTTTTAATGGCACTCTGATAAAATCGACCAAGGCTTGATCTCATTTCGCTTGCTCAACTTCGATGGTGAGTTTAACAAACCAGAGTGGTCAGATTTACAAAATGACCCGAGCGACGCTTATAGTACAGTGATTGTTCACACCACATCTTATAGGTGGTGGTCTAGCGTACTCTTCACACTCTGCTTCCTAGAACTGGTGACGACGGGAGAGAAAAGGCGAAATGTGAGCAACATCCATCACTATGTATGATACATTCGGCGCTAATCCCTCTCAAATCGTGTCGGAAATCTCCCAGAACCCATGGCCAATACAGTTTTCCCGTTCCGGATTTCACTCCACCTCCACTGGCACCCAGGCGGCATTCAGAGCTTCGACATTCATCATCACGATGCGAACAAACCGATCAACAAGCTTGGGGCGGTCGACTTCGTGCGGAAATTCGGAGCGGGCATCGGCAACAAATTTTGTGATGGATGTTGCGAAAGATGTGTTTACCCGGAGTAGTTGAAGGACGGGCTCAACCAGATCCCAAGGGGCGCGTGGTGCCATTTGCCCAGTGAACACAAAGATAATGCAAACGACTGGCCATTCAGCTCGATGAGAAGAGAGGATTAGAGTGTGGGGTGGAACTTGCCAATTGCAATGGAGATCCAGTGTGAGATGTCGATGATCATGCTGGACTCTCCAAACTGGAGTGGGATAAGCTGAGGACCAGGAAGACCAAGATGAGTATCACGAACGAGGGAGGTCAGGAACGGCGGCAAGGCATGGTGTGGTATATTGTACTAAAAGTGATGTCACAAAAATGTATGGGGAGATCCAAGCAACTAAACTAGCGCTCACATTCTGCAGGTGATGGCGCACGGGCGTGTCAGCGAGCGGAAGGAGGTGGGGACGAGGGCAAAACTCACTTCCTGCAGGCAATGGCGCACGGGCGTGTCAGCGAGCGGAAGGAGGTGGGGACAAGGGCAAAACTCACGTCCTGCAGGCGATGACGCACGGGCGTGTCAGCGAGCGGAAGGAGGTGGGGACAAGGGTGGCACTCACACGCTGCAGGCGATGGCACACAGGCGTGTCAGCGAGCGGAAGGAGGGGGGGACAAGGGCGGCACTCACGTACTGAGGGCGATGGCGCACGGGCGTGTCAGCGAGTGGAAGGAGGGGGGGACAAGGGCAAAACTCACTTCCTGCAGGCAATGGCCCACGGGCGTGTCAGCGAGCGGAAGGAGGTGGGGACAAGGGCAAAACTCACGTCCTGCAGGTGATGACACACAGCGTGTCAGCGAGCGGAAGGAGGTGGGGACAAGGGCGGCACTCACACGCTGCAGGCGATGGCACACGGGCGTGTCAGCGGGCGGAAGGGGGGGACAAGGGCGGCACTCACGTACTGCGGGCAATGGCGCACGGGCGTGTCAGCGAGTGGAAGGAGGGGGGGACAAGGGCAGCACTCACGTGCTGCGGGCGATGGCGCACGGGCGTGTCAGCGAGTGGAAGGAGGGGGGGACAAGGGCGGCACTCACGTACTGCGGGCGATGGCGCACGGGCGTGTCAGCGAGCGGAAGGAGGTGGGGACGAGGGCAAAACTCACTTCCTGCAGGCAATGGCGCACGGGCGTGTCAGCGAGCGGAAGGAGGTGGGGACAAGGGCAAAACTCACGTCCTGCAGGCGATGACGCACGGGCGTGTCAGCGAGCGGAAGGAGGTGGGGACAAGGGTGGCACTCACACGCTGCAGGCGATGGCACACAGGCGTGTCAGCGAGCGGAAGGAGGGGGGGACAAGGGCGGCACTCACGTACTGAGGGCGATGGCGCACGGGCGTGTCAGCGAGTGGAAGGAGGGGGGGACAAGGGCAAAACTCACTTCCTGCAGGCAATGGCCCACGGGCGTGTCAGCGAGCGGAAGGAGGTGGGGACAAGGGCAAAACTCACGTCCTGCAGGTGATGACACACAGCGTGTCAGCGAGCGGAAGGAGGTGGGGACAAGGGCGGCACTCACACGCTGCAGGCGATGGCACACGGGCGTGTCAGCGGGCGGAAGGGGGGGACAAGGGCGGCACTCACGTACTGCGGGCAATGGCGCACGGGCGTGTCAGCGGGCGGAAGGGGGGGACAAGGGCGGCACTCACGTACTGCGGGCAATGGCGCACGGGCGTGTCAGCGAGCGGAAGGAGGTGGGGACGAGGGCAAAACTCACTTCCTGCGGGCGATGGCGCACGGGCGTGTCAGCGAGTGGAAGGAGGGGGGGACAAGGGCGGCACTCACGTACTGCGGGCGATGGCGCACGGGCGTGTCAGCGAGTGGAAGGAGGGGGGGACAAGGGCAGCACTCACGTACTGCGGGCGATGGCGCACGGGCGTGTCAGCGAGTGGAAGGAGGGGGGGACAAGGGCGGCACTCACGTACTGCAGGCGATGGCGCACGGGCGTGTCAGCAAGCGGAAGGAGGTGGGTGGGGACAAGGGCGGCACTCACACGCTGTGGGCGATGACACACAGCGTGTCAGCGAGCAGAAGGAGGTGGGGACAAGGGCAAAACTCACGTACTGCGGGCGATGGCACACAGCCTGTCAGCAAGCGGAAGGAGGTGGTGACAAGGGCAAAACTCACGTCCTGCAGGCGATGGCCCACGGGCGTGTCAGCGAGCGGAAGGAGGTGGGGACAAGGGCAAAACTCACGTCCTGCAGGCGATGACACACAGCGTGTCAGCGAGCGGAAGGAGGTGGGGACAAGGGCAAACTCACGTTCTGCAGGCAATGGCGCACGGGCGTGTCAGCGAGCGAAAGGAGGTGGGGACAAGGGCAAAACTCACGTCCTGCAGGCGATGACACACAGCGTGTCAGCGAGCGGAAGGAGGTGGGGACAAGGGCAAACTCACGTTCTGCGGGCAATGGCGCACGGGCGTGTCAGCGAGCGGAAGGAGGTGGGGACAAGGGCAAAACTCACTTCCTGCAGGCAATGGCCCACGGGCGTGTCAGCGAGCGGAAGGAGGTGGGGACAAGGGCAAAACTCACGTCCTGCAGGTGATGACACACAGCGTGTCAGCGAGCGGAAGGAGGTGGGGACAAGGGCAAAGCTCACGTCCTGCGGGCGATGACGCACGGGCGTGTCAGCGAGCGGAAGGAGGTGGGGACAAGGGTGGCACTCACACGCTGCAGGCGATGGCACACAGGCGTGTCAGCGAGCGGAAGGAGGGGGGGACAAGGGCGGCACTCACGTACTGCGGGCGATGGCGCACGGGCGTGTCAGCGAGTGGAAGGAGGGGGGGACAAGGGCGGCACTCACACGCTGCAGGCGATGGCGCACGGGCGTGTCAGCGAGTGGAAGGAAGTGGGGACAAGGGCGGCACTCACACGCTGCAGGCGATGGCACACGGGCGTGTCAGCGAGCGGAAGGAGGGGGGGACAAGGGCGGCACTCACGTACTGCGGGCGATGGCGCACGGGCGTGTCAGCGAGCGGAAAGAGGTGCTCGACTCAAAATGGAGCTTACATATCTCCACATCGGCATGTAGCTCTTTGTATGTTTGCAAACAGTTTCGAATGCTTCATTATTGCTCGAGCGCATGCGTTCCTTCCAGCTGGTCTCACTTTTATCCATCAGCACAAACTCTCCTGTAAATCAATGACTTACGTCATCGCTTGCAATACTTTCGTGCATCCGACGCTGAAGGAATTATGTTGCGCCAACGCGAAAAGGTCAGACAGGGTCTTGTCATGAATGGCTGCATATGTCCTCTCGGTCAGGGCCGCACACCCAGCCGTTGGCTCATCCAAGTCTGAAATACACATCAGCAACTACCAAAAGCAAAGCAATTACAACAAACTCTGGAGCTGGACAATCTGGTCTGGAGGGTGACTTGTCCCTCGAAGCGCTTGCAACACTGTCCTATCAAATTTCGACTGAGCAGCCTGGCGGGCCTCCTCCTCAGCGTCACTTGAATCATCCTCGCCGGACATCTCTGAATCGAGTAGCGCTTCGAACTTTGTGCAGACTGCAATGATGGGTACTATCCACAGTGAGTCGATTTTTACAGATCCGAAGAATTCAAATCACCAGGCGATTCTCGTGCATTGAAAAATGCGAGTTCAAACTGCGCGCTTGGAGCTCTTTGTTCGTCCATTGGAATGCAAAACCTACTTAAAACTGAGGTAATGCCGCCATGGGTCCAACACCACGCACCATACGGCATGTATCTGGTCCTTGATCCTTTCCGACCTCGAGCGCTTGCGTAGAAAGTTCCACAAATATTCCGTGCGAAGCTGTGAATCCTTTTCATGTTCCGCTCCAGCTTCAATCCCCCGTGAGTCGTGGAAGACGAAGAGTGGATTACTCCTGAATGTTATCTCGTTCTCGATGTCGCTCATTCCGCGCTGCGGTCTACGATTAATAAAGGCCCACTGATTACAAGACGCGGCAACGGCACCTGGCGATTCGGCTCCAGTATCGACGGATCCACCTAATACGGGCTGTTGGTCATGATGCTAGAGTCGAGGGAGAAGAGTCGCTCACTTGCTTGCCATTGGCGTCAACAATTTGCAGATCGCTGCCGTCTGAATCACACATCTTCTTTAAAATTGTCGTCTTTCCAGCATTCCGGCGGCCGATGACCAGGATACGAAAGCGGGGACTCAAGTTCTTGATTTCCTGGATTGTGCGGGGCATCGATGGGATGAGGGGGGATGACAGGATGCGCGACGAGGTGTTCCTATTTGATTCTCTCAATGACCGCTCAACTCAAAATAGTATGATACACATCCGATTTGCATCCGATAGATCCGCAGTGATATCGTGGGTTCGGACAGTCAGGCGACCTCAAAAGACGGCGCCGTTCAAGTCTTCCCCGCTGGCATTGGTAGTACCCGTCAAATGCACTTCAATGCGGCATGCCTCCAGTCACGGCAAGTCTCGGCAAGCAGGTTGCAAGGCCGTTAAGTGGGGGGGGGGGGGGGGGGGGGGGTAAAGTGGCTTTGACACTTCTTTTTCCATCTAACCCTAAGAAAAGCCTGACACATTGATTCGCTGATATATACCAGACATGCGACCAACCACTAGATAAAGCAGTGTCATTCCTCCTCCCTCCGTCCATGACTGAGTCTTTGGAAACCCAACTTAGCAGCCTCACCTTCAACGAGGAGCTCGACTCTACGTACGATGCTATTGTCGAATCCTGTCCAAAGTACGCCCACTGGTTGGTGGATCCGACGAACCTTGACAGACCACCGTAGATTTCGCATCCTGTTGATTGGAAGAGTGTGTACTTTCAGCGAACCCCGAGCCTCTAACTTATTCTGGAACTAGTCTGGTGTCGGCAAGTCTGCACTGATCAATGCCGTCTTCGGTAGCGGAGTTGCCGTATGACATACCCATGCCTCATGAGTTGATCGATAACAAATTCCTGGACATAGATCGAGGAACACGGAATTCAACCCGGAACAGTCCCCGACATCAATCACGAATTCGTTCTACCCAACAACCCTCGACTCGTGTTCCACGACTCTCAGGGTTTTTCGCACGGCGATGGACAAAACTTTGAAACGGTCTTGAGGTTCATCAGGGAACGAGGTGAACGACCCCAATTGGAGGACAGACTTCATGTCATTTGGTGCGACAGCTTTGGATACGGTGGCTACCTTTTGACGTTATTGTTAGGCTTTGCACGGAAATTCCAATTTACGGAGGAAGTCTTTTCCAGACGGCCGAAGAGAGGATTCTCCACTCCTCCGATTTGAAAGGTATGGATGGCGACGGTTCGACATTTGAGCTACGGACTGAATTTTATCCAGTTCCGATCGTCATCGTGTTCACTAAATTCGATAAAACCGTAAACAAAATCAAACGGAAACTGCCCAAAACGGTGGACCGAGACAAAGTTGCACGGGACGCAGCCAAAGATAAATTCCAGAAAGACTATGCTGAATCTCTATCGACCCTTCCCGCCAGCGTCCCACACGTCGAGGTCTCCAGTACGCGCTCATCGCGTTCTTTGGTTTTGACTCGCTCATAATATCTTTAGAGCATATCGACTTCAAAGGCACATTGGACCGACTCGTCGATCTTACCGAAAAGGAGGTCAAAGGGGCGATGTCTTATGTTTGGGCCTCCTCGCAGTGCCCAAGTGCCGATTTGAAGATCAAAGCTTCCATCCAGTGCGTAAACTCGCTCTGTTTCGGGCCTGGCATGTTTTTAATCTCGGAGCCCCAGGATTGGAAAAAAGAGTAGGCCCATCTCCCGTCTCTGCTCTGCCTTCTCGAGTTTAGTTCGTATTTAGAATATTGGAGCGGGTTATCGAGAAGTCTGAACATCCCGGGCCGTTCTCTGAGCAAGTGGCTGGACGTTGTGTTGAGGGACCTCGTGTCGTAGGCGTTGCCCATCTCCCGGTTACGCATCTGACTATTCATCAGTTGCTGGGGCTTCGACGACCCTCAAGGTGTAAGCCTTTCCGTATCAACCATTTCGTAATATTCAGCGTTGGGCAGCTTCTCAAAAGCAATCTTTTCAAGACCAAGATGACCACGCTCCAAGAGGATTTACTTGACGACGAATCGAGTACCTTCCCAAAGATGTGAGCTCCCACATAGGGTGTCAGTAACAATGCCTCAATATCACGCGGACAGCCCTCTCGGTGCAGTCGCCACTGTGGCCGGAATTGTTTCAGGTGAGCTCCGATGTTCTTTTCGATGGCGTTATTTCTTGTCGTCCAGGTGTGATCCCACCCGCCGCGCCTTTCGCAATTCCTATTGCCGCCGGTCTTGTGTTCGCCGCCTGGGTATACAAGGTTTATTTGACAACGTACGAACCTCTCGCATCATCGCATCAGATGTTCATGAGCCGTCGCAGTCCCCAAGTCCTTCGCGGTCTGATGGGCTACATCATCGATCTCACAATTGTTATGCAAAGTCTATTCTGGCTCACCCGGGCCCGCGCCGAAGCTAAATCCAAGGCGGTAGGCGACCCGATCGCGACTGTTCCCTTGTCGAAGCGACTGGTCGAGCTCGCATACAAGGCGTACGCGACGGATGAGCACAGCAGAACCGTGCACGCAGAGATCCGTCAATTTGTCAAAAGGACGATTGCGCTGAAGCCAGAGCTCGTGCTCGGCCAAATTGTGAAGCTTATCGAGACTCACCGGTTTCAGCCGTCCAAAGGATTTCAAAGCGAGGCGGAATCCGAGAGAGGGTCGGTTGAGGAGAGTGTCAATTGGGACACCGGGAATAGTGTGTGAGGGAGGAGAAAGAAGTTGTTCGTTTTTTTGTTAGCAGAAACCTTGATAGGTACGGTCTTATAGCCCCGCAGCACAGCTACGAAATATAGCTACCCAGTTATTCTGACCGTTGGGTACCGTGCGGAACACATGCTAGCGCGAGAAAACGCCGGGGATTAATTCACAGGGAGTCGCTTAAAAGTGGGCGGGCCGCGGGTAGCCAGAACAATCTGTCATCGGGCGAGGAGCGCTCGAACACAACGTCCATTCACTGCCGGCAAGTATGATTAGGGGCTCACCATAAAGGCAAGACGACGGGCGATCCGATACGTAGCCGAAGCCACACGTTGCTCTCTCCCAGTCAAACAAGGAATCTGCAAGTGCGCGGGAAAAAGGAAAAAGAATGAAAGAGGGGCGCACCGTTCACGCTTCGTGGCCGTGACGTACATTGCGAGGTACGAGCAAATTTTTGTAGCGTCTGTCTACGAGAGACTAGCCGTGACGGGGCTATGGGCAGAAGTCAACGAGCAATCACGGGAGGAGGACGACAGGGGAGCCAGAGGGGCGGAAGTGGCAGGGGCGTGCAAGGGGGAGGTGGATCCTCCAGAGAAAAGGAGAGTTAAAAGTTGATGCGCGAGTTTGATGCCAGACTGAACGCCAAAATATTTGGAAAATTGCGGTCTTAACGAGTAAAAACTGGAGGATTTGACGTAAGGATGCGAGGTTTCGATACAAAGAGTTGAACGAAACTTACATTGGAGTGGCGCGCAAGTTGGAAGTCGAAACTTGATGCCGGGGCTTGATCCAAAATTGAATGCCAAAATATTTGAAAAAATGTGTCGTTGAGGCGTAAAAACTGGACAATTCGACGTCAGGATACAAGGAATTGACACGATGGAAGTATTGAAGGAAGACATACTATGCTGTTCGGATTGGGAAAAAAATCCTATCTCATTTATGTGAGCCGTACCTACATTTCATGCACCGAGAAGGGTTATATAAGATTTATGGACTCTCCACAAATACTCAAGTGACCAATCCAAATTTAATGACTCCTAATACAACTTGTGAGCTCACATCATATATATGTGAACTCGCATCAAATATTTTCGAACTCTGATCAAATATTTGTGGACCCACATCTTATTTGAAAGACGCCTCCCGCCGCCGTCAGTGGTTATGAGCCGAGGTGCCCGCTCATCGCAGAGAGCAGTGCTCGGGCCTACCCTCCAATGCCGCCTCACGGCGGTGTCGCGTCGGATGTTGTTCAATTGTTACAAAGTCGGATCCAGCCAACCGGCGGCAATCAACGGATCAAACCCGGTTCGGACATTTCCGATGGCGGTTCGCCGTTTCTGAGTCTGCGCGCCATTGGAGGTACTTTAATTTTATCCTTCAACTAAGTGCCTATGCACCTCCTTTTGAAGGCTCCCTGACACTGAATGACTTGGGTACCTCAGTTTCCAGTGGTAAAGTTCATTCGTTCAAGTCAACATATAGCCAACTGAGACTTCAGCTGGGTAGTCCTTCATACTCCTCACCCTGTTGCGCTGATAAGTCAGTGCCAGGCTTCGCAGTAAGCAAAGACTGAGTATGTACAGCGATGACTTGTCGAAACTTGCACGCGTGAATTTACTATTATTGTTCAGCAGGATCCACAGAACCTTCCTCCGGTGGATCGATGTACTTATCCTGGCAACTTGATGCATCGGGGAGCGGGCCTCAGGTAACGTGGACTGCTCTGCGAGAGCCCTATTGCTCATAATTCAAACAAGAACTACCAGTGACCCCCTGCCCTGGTTGAATGGACAAAACATCTTTCGCAGGCCAGAAACACCGTAAACGACACTAGCACCAGCCTCGTGCTAGTAATAATACTTGGCACATTTCTTCAGTGGTGCCATCCCCAATGGAGGTTATCCTCTTCTTTCCTCTTCTTCCCTAGCTCTCAATTGTTGCCACGAATGAGTTCTCTCAGGGCGGGCCTCAGTATACTTCGAAGGGAATTTCCGTTCAGAAGGAGCTCACTCATATTGTTCAGTTTTTATGCCGGCCGCGGCTCGGCTGCCTCAACTCCGCTCAATCCCGCAACTCATCATTCTTTTTTTAAAAACCCAACAACACAAATGCACTAATATCCGACCCATTAGGCTGTTCAATGAACCCCTAATGAGTGCGGTGATGTTCCAGCTATCGAAGCACAGGGAAAGGACTCGGAACTCCTGGAACTGTTCAACTATTGATAAACAAGTTGCCGGTTATCTTCCGCCGTCTCCTGACTTTATGCGCCGTCACTTACTGCCTGAGACTATTCACATTAACAGTTTAATGTCACTGACGGTCACATAAGGACTCCTGCTGTGAATTTCTGCCTACCCAGCTGCGACATTCTGGCCTTGAGTGGTATTAAACCCCCGAAACTTGTAAGAAACCAAGAAATTTCATCCTGTTTGCTAATCCCGCAAAATAATCGCCCGGTGAGCACCTTCTCTGTGGCCTCTGCAGTTTTAACCGTCCCTCATTTTGCCTAAGACAATGATCCTACCACGTTTGACAAATGACAAATGTCCGGTCTTCGCCGTTCGCGATCGGGAGTCCTGTATCCTCCCTCTTCTCGGCGCATGGTTTGCCATCCATACCCTGGTTCCATCAAGCGCCATCGCCCCGACTCCAATTACAATAAGCTACCCTTTAAGGTTCCAGTCAAGTACGAATCATACAAGCCTTAGTGGTTTGTCTGAAGCAACGTGCTGGACTCGACAGAGGAAGGGACGCTCGCGGAACCCGACACAATCCAGATCACTCTGGCCTCCTATGGCCCCCACCGCACCCCTGGAAGACGCCGACACGCCGTTGGCCTCATGGTGAGTTGAATATCCGTTGATTTTGTGCCCGTAAAATAAAGTTACTTTTTTCAATCAGTTCTGCTTTAAATACCTTCATCCCGGCCTTCAATAGGTCTTCTGAAACATCGTATAACAAGCCCTCACCATTACTTCGGACTCCGGCGTTGAATGTAAATGTTTCCAACCTTTGGTTGGGTTCAATTTCTCTATTCTACCTGATTCAGAGAGTTTTCAGGCTTCTGTTAACTACTGGCACGTCCCTGTGTTACCTCAGCGCAAAGCGGAGGCTCGTCTTGTGCGGCAAAGCTGGGAACCGCGGGCGGAAATATCCGAGCCAAGCTTGATCCGCTGATTGCCGCGGGTCGGCTCGATCCGACTTCCGAAACAAACACCTGATGCGACACCGCCGTGAGGCGGCATTGGGGCGGTAGGCCCGAGCACTGCTCTCTGAGACGAGCGGATGCCTCTGCTCATCGCCGCCGACGGCGGTGGAGGCCTCTCATAAATGAGATGTGACGTTCACAAATATTTGATGCGGGTCCACAAATATTTGATCAGAGTTCGAAAATATTTGATGCGAGTTCACATATATATGATGTGAGCCCACAAGTTGTGTCAGGGTTTCCAAGTTAGATTGGCCACTTGTATATGTGATAGAGAGTTCATAAATCTTATACGACCCTTCCCGGTACAGGAAATGTAGGTACAGCTCACATAAATGAGATATGATTTTTTTTCCAATCCGAACAGCATACCATACGTGTATGAGTGAAGAATTTGCGTGCCGAGTTGAATTTGATGCGGCGGCTTGATGCGAGACTTGAACGTCAAAATATCTGAAGAAATGTATCGTTGATGCATGAAAACTGCAGGATCTGACGTTAGAACAAACCTGAAGCAATGGAAGCATAGAGGAAGACTTACGTTGAAGGAGAGCAAAAGTTGTGCCGTCTCGCACGGCTGGATCCGAGACATGTTGTTTTGCGTCTGGTGGGCTCAGTTTGAGTTAGTTTGGGGTGCTGAAAACTTGAATATGTGAGCTTTAGGGGGGGCTCCCATTCGTGCCTTGGCCTCAAGGGACTGGAGTTGAACTCATGATAATCACTATCGTGTTCACAAGTCTGGGAGTAAGTGTCCTGCAGCAACTTGGCAAATCTGGGTGGGGGCTGTTGGTCCTGCAGTACCTTTCTGGTGAATTAGCTCAATATTCTTGCATGTCAAGGACACAAGATTCACAATTTCGCATTTTCGGTGCTCTATGGCTCAGTACAAGCCAGTGTTGGGTTAGATCTCAATCCGCAAACCAAAGGAGGTTCTAATAGTGTATTGAAAAATTTAGGACCAACAGACCAACGGTACACCCTCCAGATGCCCGAAAGCGAATATTTGTTTATTTTCGACCATACACTCAAGTAGCCGCCAGGGAGAGTCCCGGGTTGAGTTACGGCCATCCACAGAATCAAAAATACCTGTACACCCCTGTAACCCGTTCAACTTACACCGTGTCCAATCTATTCAACTGCCCCTTAGTAAAGTCTATCCACTCTCTCCACAATTCTTCTAGGGACACGGGCAAGTTTGATTAAGCCCCAAAAACCATACCATCATCCACCGTTGGGTTTAATACAACTGCCATCATCAAAGTCGCATGCCTTGTTCAATTTGAACAGCGCCTGCGGCGAGATTCTTGAAGGCTTTTAGACTTGCAACCGCGGGATTCTCATTGGCAAGTTCATCCTCAACCTGAACGAGCCCGGAGAAAAAATCAGTGTTTTCGGTCTGCAGAGAGCCCACAACTAATTTACACTTGACCCAACTTCAACAGCGCCCGCGGCAAGATTTCTGAAGTCCCTCAAACGTGCAGCCAGAGGGTAAGATGAAGATCGCAAGCGCTTGCCAAAGAAAATCACAGTTCTCACCTGGTAATGGCCAAGGAAGTATTGAGTAGTCTTGTGTCAGCTTAAGAGCGCCCGCGGCCCGAATTTTTGAAGTTGCCGGCGGCTGAGGCACTAAATTTCAGGGGCCAGTTGTTGTAACATGTCGGACGAGCGCGCCGAGCAAGAATGCGCCCGCAGCCGGAAACAAAACGTGTTTGGGCCCTAAAAGTTATATTTTTGACATGGTTGGAGCATGTTCAAGCATCCCGCGCCCGCGGCTGAGAAAAAACGCGTTTTTGCGCCGAGTAGAGAGGTATCTATACCCCCTTCGCGTTCAACTGCGCCCGCGGCCCGATTTTTTAACGCTTTCGAAGCAATTTTCAGCAGCTCACCAAGACAGCGCCCGCGGCGGAGAAAAAAACGCGATCTTGGCGCCTGATGACAGTTAAAACCATTCAACAGCAACTGTACTGGCACCGCGCCCGCGGCCCGAATTCTTAAAGACTTACCACCGACAAGTGCTGAATTTCTTCAGCCAAAGACAGTTGATCAGAGTGAGGACATAAATGCGCCCGCGGCGGAGAAAATATGCCATGCCATGCATCTCCCACCACTTCCAGGTTCAATTCAAGGCCTCATATCAAGTTCAAGGTGTCTTCACCTGAATATTAAGTATACTTGGAACGAACGAGCCAGCGGCGGCTCCACTAGGTACTCAAATCACGGTAAGCTAAGCTAATCTAACACCCTTCCACGGTCGCGGTGTCAATGACACTCACCTCCCTACAGTTCAAGTACCAAGTACCCAACCCTTCAAACGTTGCCGTCCCCGACTCGGGAGTCTAACCCAGGTAAGTAAGTACACTTCGTATTTATTCTCGCAACTGACCTATCGCTAGCCTCACAACATTCCTCGATTCAATTATTTTCATGCTCCGAGTTCGAGTACCCTTCGAGTTTGAGCAGTATGTAAGCCCTCTCATCCCGAAACCACACCCACTTGGGTATTACTTACTTACTTACGTGCCGCCAGATTTTCTGCGCAGATCGAATCCACATCCACGCCGATCCTTGAGTTTGAGGTCAGCCCGTTCATCTCCCTTCTGCTTGAATCCGCGCCGAATCATCTCCCAGCTTAACGATCGACCTTCTCGCGCGCGCTTCAAACTCTCCCAGCCGCGGGACGGCTTACTTCCTCTCATCTGACAAGTCCTCGCGCTAACCGCATCCCACAGGTATTGATTAGTTGGGCGACGCAAGTGAATTTCATTCAAAATGGGTAGGTACGGGGACATGGGGGATATGGGGACATGGGGACATGGGACGTGTACGGAGGATTCGGGACGGGAGGGGGGGAGTAAGGGTGGGGAGATAGATAGCGCGCGGGCAGGATCAAGTTCGCGCGCTGCGGGCCTGTGTAGCTCCCGCACACAGCTCGTGATCGGCGCGTCGACGCTCCCGCACAAGGCTCGCGATCGGCGCATTGACGCTCCCGCACACGGCTCGCGATCGGCGCGTCGACGTCCACGCTCGCGGTACAGCAACGCAGGCGTGTCCGCGCCGGCTACTCGCAGCTGCCGCGCAGCCTCGGGGTGTGCGGGGACGCGACGCAGACGGAGCACACGCATGCGCGCCGTGCGAGGGACATCCACACTTGGCTCGGGTGGCCGGTGCGATGATGATGGAGGCGGGGCGGAGGGGAGGAGGGGGAGAGGGAGATGGGGAGGAGAGCGCAGCAGCTGCGCGCCGGAATACGAGCCTGCCTGATTTGGCAGCACGGCTTCGGGAGCATGACTCGTCCACGCGTGACCAGCAGCACCCCGTCGCGGCTGGGAGGGAGGAAAGGGTATGGAGGCAGGCAGGGAGGGGGGTCGCGAGGTGGACGTGGAGTCCCCGACAGTAGTCCACGCATGTTAACGGGCAGCAGCAACTGCGCGGACTTGGTGCCTGGCCGGTGCTCAGTGGGGCGCGGGGAGGGAGGCCATGAGCTCAGGTGAGGAGGAAAAAAGGCGGGCGTACACGGAGGCCTTGACTCGGGGCGAAGGGCAGCGGTGTGGCCGAGTTGACGTTTTGCGGTTGGGCTGTGAGAGTAGATGAGGCAGTGGGAAGGCACGTAGATACGAGACGTACGATGAGTGAGGCGTGCAGGCTCGAGATGAGTGAACGCGGCGCCGTGCTGCTGGTGGGACGCGAGGGGCGGAGACGCGAGGGCGGGCTGGTGTGAAGGAAGGGCCAGTGCGCGAAGGTGGGCGGCAGTCTGAAAAGAGAGAGGACAACAGTCGAGTGGGTGAGCGAATGGCGACGTCATGGCAACGGGGATTCGAGAGTAACCATTATTGGGGACGGGCTACGCTTCGTCGGGAAGCCAGGGGAGACGAAGGGCCAGGATACAGGGGTATCGGCGAGACAAGCACAGTGAGATCCGACATGAGGTTAGGGTTAAGAGAGAGGCCGGGCCGGAGAGAACCAAACAAGCAACCATACCGCTTGTACGCTCATTGTTTCCCACCATGTCAGTTCTCGCGTTTTTGACCCAATTCTCTTTCTCGACTTACCTAGTTTTGTGTTCGAGACAAATTTCTCTTTGACAGCAATATCCGAGGTTGGACTCCCTTGACTCCCACCAGACTCTGTTGCCGCCTCAAAGTAAGGTTCTTGTTTTCTTGATCCCTGTTTCCTGGTGACTCGGCTGGTTTTCTGTTCAAGACAATTTCAAGTCAAATCTCTGCTCAGCCAGCGTGATAGGACCCGATTCAACACTGTGGCACCGGGGATTCAAGCATCCAGCCTGAACTTGCAAGTTCTCTGACACGCTGCATCTTTGCGCTTTAACAAGCAAGATCCCTATCCAAGTGACTCTATTCTCGTCGACAGCAAGTGTCTTCTTTGAACTCTGTTGCCAGCACGATCTGCTCTGGTCGCGGCGTACAACGACAGCAATCACGAATGGCTAAATTCAAAACATTGGTCCCCAAGTATTTAACCTCGCCGTCTCCACAGCACGCACTTTCCGATGGTTCTCTTCAGCCCCGCATTCAGGGTGTATACTCTGCGCTTCCTCCTACTCTCCAACATCGGCACCATCATCTTTGGGGCATATCCGTCTCTGTCCGTCACCCCCTCGCGCAGAGCCGTCACCTTCATAGGCTGCTCTCTGATCACGCTGCACCACATTCTCCTGTACGTCCAATTCGCACTCCAGCGAATCGGGTTGTAACATCCCGCAGGACCTTCCCATGCGCATATGAGCTCTCGCCCTCATTGACTTCGTGTTAACCCTGATCGAAATTGGCTGTACGTCTTCAAACATCACTCTCGAAACGAGTTTTTTTTTTGAAGGACCCCTCGTAGTTTTCGCCCGGCTGGTCTCTCTTTTCTGGTACATCTTCTTCACCGAGTCGGGACTGCTAGCGCTACTCCTCTCGGGACTGTTTTGGGCTTCGACCATCATGCGATGCAAGGACGGGTTTTTACTACGGCAACAGTTTTCCTTCTTGGGCGGCTGTACACCCGTTCACCCGCCATACACTCCGTTGTCGACGCTCCTCGAAACCAACCTTGGATTACATGTAACCTTCATTCGCAGGGGAGAGGCCACAAGCATCGTTTTCGCGAGGGCGCTCATCATCATCAATCAGTCTGTGCGCCATTGCCATCCTCCTCCCGTTCATCGCTTTCGTTCGCCTTCATCTGGGTGGTGCCGCAATTCGCGCAGGCCATGGTAATAACGGTGTTAGCTTCCCCACCGTGTTCTTGGTGCCTCTGCATCGCTGCCTCAGCTTTCAGCTTCCTACTAAACGGCTAAATGGTATGAAGGCAGGCAGGCAGGGTTCCGCAACATCTCATTCAACCCGTCTGCTTCGAACATCCACGTCTCTGCAAACAACTGCTCACGCGTCGATCGCGATTTGTTTGGCATTACCACCACCGCGTTGGTGATCCTCGAATGTGCGTACTGTACACTAAATAAATAAATCCTTCCTCCCATCATATGCATCTGACCCTCGTTCCACCCAGGCCCGTATCGGTGGCCCTTCATCCAGAACCTCTCCATCTCGATATCGATCCCGGCGGACATCCACTGGTGAGGGCATTATTATAAGACAACTTGTACTCCAATCGAACCCGTTGATTGCCACTTTGATTCGCGAGTTTGTTTCCCGCGGTTCACTTTTACTGTTAAAACACTTGTGGCTTTACTTTGCTCGATGTTGCCGATGAGGCGAGTCCAATTTAAATGAAGGAACATCATAGTCTGTAAAGGGCTTTTCAGAAGGGCCGCAATGAACGAAGACCAACTCATGCTGACCTGGGTGAGTTCAAGTGAGAGATGAAGCAGAGTGTTGAATATCGCGGTGGTGGCGGTCAAGATACAAGTCTGGACGATGAACGAGCGATGAAATCAAGAGTGAGCGTGATTGGGTTGAGTTTTACGTTAGACAAACCCCGTTGAGACGATGTGAACTCCATTCTTGAGGGGGGGGGCAAGGGTTGAGTTTGGGTTAAGTTGACCGAATGTCGGAAAACCGAAATTCGGTGACAAGAAAGTATCTGTACTGAGCGTGGCTGATCAGGCCATCAGGATTTTGGGGGGCTGAACATGCTCAATAATTTTAAATAACTGTCAGTAGGCACTGATCAGCCTGACGGAGCCTGATCAACATATCAGTTCCGGTCAGCCATGATCAGGGTCCACCAGCGGGAATAACAAAACTTCTTACCCTCTTCTTTGAGGGCTCATACCATCGTAACCAACTCGATATACTACGACTACTAAGACATGAACTACATCATTGTTATTTAACTATCTAAACGAAGTTCTCGAACTAAGGTTGAAATTTTAAAGTTATTATTGTGGTTCACAATGGAAGGACATAAGCTGAGTTAGGTAACTTGCTCGAGCCACCGGGTTCAGCTTCCAGGACTTGCCAACTGAGTTCTTGGGGCCACTCCGAAATTCTTTCTGTGCAGAAAATGACATGTATAGGATGCAGGATTGAGGGCAGAAAGGTTAATTGGTACAATAAGGAGTCTCGAGGAGGGGGATCTGACCGAGCCTGATCAGTCCTGATGCTGCCTGATGAGTTGCGCAGCTGAGCCTGACCAGCCCTGATGAGACGGCCAGCGCTGATCAGGCAAATTGGGTTTTTCCGACAAAGAACACCGAAGCTACCAAAGGAAGTAGACTTCGAATGATTCACCTGGCCTTGGAGAGTGCGCTGGAGGTATGGGGCGTCCATATCAAACAATAACTGAAGTTGCAACTACGGAGAACGAGAAAATTAGTGTCGGCTCAAGAAACCGAGTGAACTCGAGAGAATACTCGCACCTGGAGATCCAAGGAGGCTCAGCGGAGACTCAGGAGCATCGAATCAAGAAAATTAAGGTATAATACCCAATACCTGACCCTCAAATGACCCGGAAATAATAAACTTACGAGGCAGACGGCAAGATTAACTGCGTGGGAAGTTCCATCAAAAACATTCGGATTTACGCCGCTAAAGGCAGAACAGGTCAGTGTGAATGGTGGGAGCGGTATAAAGCAACGAAGGGTGTGCCTTTATTGCTTTATGTGGTATTTGAGCGAAGGCGTTGACAAAAGGCGCATATATTCACCATTTTGGGACGGTTCCTCTGAAAGTCGACCTCTCCCCGCGGCAACGGCGTATTGACATACACATTCCGCCTCCTCCCCTCCGGCCTCGGCGCCCCCCCCTCCAATCTCCTCTCCCTCTCCTTCTCCGTCTAAAGAACGTGCGCCTCCTGCGCGTCTGCCGTGCATCCGCGACAATGCTCTCTGCGATGGCAGAGTGGGCGGTGCGGACGGTGCGGAGACGCAGCTCGTGGGCGGGCGGGCGTTTGAGGGAGGACATTGAGGAGGGAAATTAAGAGGGTGTTGACAGATGTTTTGTGTGTCAGCGGGATTGCGCGGACGCCGCTATCAGCAACACCCGCAGAAACTGATCCACAGAGGGCGGCGACTCGGCTGCCGCTGCTTTCCAATCCACCTCACGCTACCTGCTCAATCAACCGACGCCTCTTCCATCAGACTTTTGACAAAAATCTTGTGTCCTTGTACAAGGTCAAAAAAGGCCGAAAAAGGGCCGGAAAGACCGCAAGATCGCAAGACCACAAAGTTAGAGGTCGATTCCACAAGGTCGCCAGTTCGACCCAGAAACAATGCATTTATTTTGCATTTGGGCTTGATCACCGTACCAAGCTATCAATTTACCTGGAGAGTTAGGTGTCTGTTAACATTCAAGCCACTCATCCAATCCTGCTTTGCATTTTCCAAGTATATTTTTTCACCCTTTTGACCTTGCGAGCTTGCCGGCAAGCTCACAAGGGCCAAAAGGGGACAAGATTTTTGTCAAATGGCTGATGTCCTCATCTTTTCTTCGGCTTGTGTGTCGCGACCCTTGATGACAAGCTAGTTGCGCTGGGGCGATGCGAGGCGATACTTGGCTTCTTGGCTTCAACTCGACTCCATTCAATTGAACCTGACCTTGGCAATCAAGTATTCAAACTCAATTAGAAGGCATCTTGGCTCTACTGCGGCGCTAGTGTTTTCTTCGCGCGACGGTACTTCGTTCAAGCTACGCCTCCGGGCTTGAGCGCTTGCTGGGCCCACAATTCTCCAACAATCAGTGCCAACCCAACGAAATATGCTCACACGGCCAGTAAAAGAGAGTGCGTATCCCGAGGCATTGAATCATAATGTAGGTAGAAGTTGACTGCCAAGATCGAACGTTGGACGTTGAACACCGGGGACGGGATTCGAGCTGGGTTGAACGTGTTGAATGGGAGGTGCAGTTGCGGTGACGAAGACAAGTGGAGTGCGGGAAAATAAATTCAACGCGTTAACCTCGAATATGCAGTCAGTTTATAGCCCTCAAACTTCCTCCGTCAACCCATCCGCGCAAGCAAACCCCATTCATGCCCGTCACCCTCCTTCCTTTCTTTCTTCAATCCCAAACACGCCCTCCCGCCTCCACCGCACCGCATCAAATCCCATCCCATCTCAACGAGAAACCCAACTCCCAACCTCCGCCCTTAAACCACCCTCAATCAAACTCCTTAATGCAGATCTTACATCAACATTACAATCCCGGGACTCGGGTTGAGGGTTAGTATGTACAAGTTGTGGGAGACATCCGGGATAGAGGATGTTGAGATGAAGCCCTAGGAGTTTTGATTAATCAGGGGCCGTCTCAACGGTAATCGCGGATTAAATCAGGGATTAATTAATCTGTGATGGACAAGTGATGGAGTAGTGATTAAACAGGATTTAAACCTGTTCAAAGCGTCCAAAAAGGAGGCAACACGCGGGGATCGAACCACAACCACCTGGATTCGAGGTCAAATAAAGAGAAAGCATTATACCAACTGCGCCAAGAGGACAACATTAGAAGTCAAAAGTCAGTTATGAGGGGCCAAAGCCTGGCTAACACATCAAGAGTCTGTAGTTCACTTTGGGATCTACTTAACTGAGGAAAATTGCTAGAGTGATTTTTCGGGGCTTCCCAGAGGGCCGCAAACAGCCTTTGTGAGTGGGGGCATTCCCCAATTTGGAGGGTGATCAGGGCGAGGTTTTCCTGGATTCCCACGGTTTGCATTCAATAAAACACCCGAACACTGTTCTAACGGCGCCGTTTCCCGTGTTTTTTGAATCCCATTGTACTTTGGGTGTTCAAGTGCTGTTGCTTAACCTGTGCATACCATTCAAGTTCATTCTCACTTTTATTGATTTTGTGGAAACCTTCCTGGCTCTCGATTCAGATGCATCCAATTTCTTACATCCCACGCTATGAGCTTCTTGACACAAGGAAAAGAAAGAGTAAATCCCATTGAATTGCTCAGTTTGGATCATTGGGTGCTAACACAGTTCAATTTCCTAACAAACTATGTGGCACAACATCAGTTGTGTTTCAAACCAACTATGTTACGGGAGATAAGTTCGATGTGGGCTCTCGCCTGAAAAAGAATCGTGGGATATTGCTATTCATCGTGCGTCGACTGCATTGTCGGGTAGGGTACATCTATATTGCTACAATTATGTGGGCAGTAGACCTACTTGAACAATTCAATATTCAAGCCCAATAGTTTCGACCCCTGGGTGCAAAGGGAGAGAGAGGCAGTTGAAGTCAAATGATGCAGAGAATGACAGACTCGGGTCAGAATAAAGCTGTTGCGTGGCCTGCAGTATCCTGTCTTGGATTTTTTAGCCCTTGAGACCTATTGTGACCTTTCGACCGGATGTATTATAATTCATGCAGTGGTTTTGTCACTGCTTCACTCTTCACAGATTTTCTATTGAATATTCCCGGGCAATTCATAAATATGCATAAGTCTTGCTATTCTGGTAAATTGAGTGATTAAGCTGTAGTGCGGAGACTACGCCAACTTGATTAACTAAGACAGTTCATTCACATTCATCGAACCAGTATTGCTTCTGGAGACTGGACCATCCAGATATTTTACTCTAAACTGTCACTTCTGCCAGTGACTGGATTTTGTGAATCATTGAAATGTTCAATGTTGTGTTTTGGTTGCTTTCACCCAATTGATAGTACATCCCCACGGTTAAATTTCACCCTACGGTATCAGCGCGCTGCCTCTACACATCATCAAATGCTTCCTTTGCTGCTGTGTTGGTGCCGGAGGGGGGGGCTATATTGTACTCGTGTGGTCCAATGCCTGAACAACGAGTTTACGGAAGACTAACAGGTAGTGCCGTACAGGTGGTTATCCTTACGAACATCTACCAGATGCCAACTGAACACACAACCATTCCAGGGGTTAGTATGTGCACGATGCTGGCAGTCCATGGACTGGCTGGCCTCTTTTGTAAGAGCTGGACTCCAGTTATAACCTCGTGGGCCCTGACCTCCAGCACAAATAAATGCTGGTGTACGGTAGGAGTCGCCTCCTCCCTGGGATTAATTCCCTGGAATCCACCAGTACACAGAAGCTGTTGCACACTGTCCCCTTGCAGGATGCATGCCAACCAAATTCAAGAGACACCAGTCCAGTAAGGGTGTAATCTCTTGTTGTTGAAGTACATCCGCAAAAAATGTCCAAGGACTTGTAGCCCTCCCACGAATTCCTGGGACCTCGGCGTAGATTTTGGCAAGGAAGATCTCGTGTATTTTTACTAGTTTTGGGTGGTCACACAAAAACATTGTGTGTGGGGGGTCTTCGATGTCTGTACCGCAGAACCGGAACAAGCACCATTCACGTGGGACGATGGGCTTCCCCCGCTCCTTCCAGCAATGGCACTCAACTGCAAGAGAGTGACTGGACAGAACCATCCTGGTCAGCGCACACCTGTGCTTGGCAGAGTGCAGTCTAAGATAGTGGTGAAACTCCAGGGACTTCTTGACAAGTTTCCCGGTGGTAGAATCCATTTCTAAATGGCCAGGCAAGAGCTCTTTGGTTCTCGAGGAGGCCTCAATCTCTTGATTGACAACAACATTAACTCATCCTGGATAACAAGTTATCTTATTTACCGGGCGAATCCAACAACCGTGTTTTTGTGCTTCGAAGTCGATTATTGTCCTTGCCAACTATCTGTGAATATGCCTCAGAGTCACGCACACTTGCAAAACAGATCGTTCTCCGGGCTTCAGAGTGCAATTTATATAGGCTTCAATTCTACGAGCTGAGCGGCCCTGATAAACATTCTATTCTGCTATCTCATTCATCAATTTTGACGAGGAATACAGACAGCACATCATGTGTGTGCCGAGTTGCCTGAGATGCACGAGACTCAACTACACGGCCAGTCAGTTTCATTATCCCGTTCCAATGCATATCGGGGTTCATTTGCTGCATGGATGCACTGACAGAACCTGTGAATTTTCTGCCCACCCACCTAGCCACTCCAGCATTTAGTTTTAGTTTTGTTACATAGCTCAGCTAGACTGACTATATTGTAAGGTCAGTGGGTCCTCCTCAGTTTTACCATTGGCCTTGCGCCCCTGGAGTCTGACTTTCAAAGTTGATTCCTGTGTTAAAATCAATACACTGTGCCTTTCGAAAACAAAAGGAACACGATCAGTTTACTTGTGATCTTCCAACACTGGTACACTCTACGGAGTTTTGGCTCTGCCTTAAGGAAACATTGTTGCGAAACCTGTAGTAATTAAACAAACTGTCTACTATGCACAGCACTGAATCGCGCCCAATGATATTGGCCTATGTTGCCATGCGGCGGGGTTTTCAAAGGTTTGAGGTGACCAAATACGGACCGCCTTAGTAGTGATTTGCTTGATGGATTTAATTCATGTGTTATCCTTCTCCCATGTCCAGACAGAGCAGGGGGACCAGGGGTTGCTGGGGGCCTTCACACCCAGAATGGAATTCTTTTAGGCTTGATGAAAACACTAGTGAAAGTAGCTTCTCTTGATAGAAAAATACATCATAGTCAAAATAATGTGAATCAAGGACATAAAATAGACTTCCCAAAGCAAGAGGATTTGACTGCAGCTTTCTGCAATGAGAAGTCAGCTTGAATAAAACATGGAAGAAAGGACTTCTAAACCTTGACGAGTTTATTGCTGAATTCAACAGAATTGTTTTGTTTTGAAATCACACCGTGCAAAAGGGATCATAAAAGGTGAGGTTTCAAAGGGCCTTTGCAACAGGCTTAAACAAAGGCTTTTCAGCAGAATTAAAACTTTGTCAAAGGGAAGTTTTAATTCTGCTGAAAACCCTTTGTTT
Organism: Mycena metata; assembly: GCA_029378385.1. Lineage (NCBI taxonomy): Eukaryota > Fungi > Basidiomycota > Agaricomycetes > Agaricales > Mycenaceae > Mycena > Mycena metata. The sequence continues at coordinate 64,653 of JARKIB010000168.1, read as the reverse complement.
AAGCCTGTTGCAAAGGCCCTTTGAAACCTCACTTTCCATGATCTCTTTTGCACAGAATCATTTCAAGACGAATCAATTCTGTTGAATTCGGCAATAAACTTGTCAAGGTTTGGGAGTTCTTCTTCCATGTTTTATTCAAGCTGACTTCTCATTGCAAAAAGCTGCAGTCGAATCCTCTTGCTTTAGGAAGTCTATTTTATGTCCTTGATTCACATTATGTTGACTACGATGTATTTTCCTATCAATAGAAGTTACTTTCACTAGTGTTTTAATCAAGCCTAAAAGAATTCCATTCTGGGTGTGCTTATTATTCAACTCATGGAACAATACCTGAACCATCCAGTAATTATTATGAATGAAGCAAAGTCTCTGGATGTCTAGGGTAGGCCTAGGCCCTCGCAAATGAAGCCTGACAAGGTCTTGTTGTTGTTGCCACAGTCGGTATAGTACCATTCACTTCTACACACCCGAAAGTTAAAACCGCCCTGTCTAGGGGTCAACCCGCCTGCGGGGCACCTTTTTTAGATAGTGTAACACTCAAAACGCAGGGAGATTCGAAAAACACGGGAAACGGTCCGTTAGAACAGTGTTCAGGTGTTTTATTGAATGCAAACCGTGGGAATCCAGGAAAGCCTCACCCTGATCACCCTCCAAATTGGGGAATGCCCCCACTCACAAAGGCTGTTTGCGGCCCTCTGGGAAGCCCTGAAAAAAATCACTCCAGCAATTGTCCTCAGTTAAGTAGATCCCAAAGTGAACTACAGACTCTTGATGTGTTAGCCAGGCTTTGGCCCCTCATAACTGACTTTTGACCTCTAATGTTGTCCTCTTGGCGCAGTTGGTATAATGCTTTCTCTTTATTTGACCTCGAATCCAGGTGGTATGTGGTTCGATCCCCGCGTGTTGCCTCCTTTTTGGACGCTTTGAACAGGTTTAAATCCTGTTTAATCACTACTCCATCACTTGTCCATCACAGATTAATCAATCCCTGATTTAATCCGCGATTACCGTTGAGACGGCCCCTGATTAATCAAAACTCCTAGGGTTACTGTGTTGAGTGGAGTTGAGTGGGAAGGGAAGGGGCATTTATTCGGGCGCGGGTCGGGAGGAGGAATGGAGGATTCGAGGATTCGGGGTGGGTGTCGGTTCGAGGCGAGGCTGCACTAGGCGGGGATAACGTACGGGGAGCAATGGGTGTGGTGTTTGAGTGTGTCTAGAAGTACATCTGGGACGAAGTTCAATTGTTTGGAGGAAAATTCTCAGTTGATCATCGTTTTACTGTGGGATGTCGCCGCCGTCCGAGCTCAAATCGACTTCATCGTATGCGCACAGGGATTCACAACCACACGAAGCAAAGAAAACGAACCTCTGAATCGGCGAGTTCAAGTTGCAGATTCGCGACGTGATTGAATATCCCGGTGACCCGATGCAGTCTAGGTCCTAAACGGACGAACGAGAGACGGAATCGACGAGGATTTGGATTGTAAATTAGGCATATCACGGCTCGTTCAAACCAGAAATGAACACCTGGGCGCGAGGTCAAGTCACTCAACGTTGAAATTCCCTTCTCTGCGAATACCAAATCACCAAACAACCCACACACACGCAAAACAGAGCGCACACCCTCCCTAACCCCTCACCTCCGTGAGCTCGTGGACGACGTGCGGCGTCGATAATCCAAGTTCTCACTGTCGGCTCAAGAAATCAGCGTGCCCTCAAGAAACCGAATGAACCCTAGAAAGCACTCGCACCTGGATATCCTTAAACTCCAGCGAAGCCTCGCGCACATCTAATGAATAGAACGAAGCCCTAACACGCGTGAGGTGCGCCTCGAATGAAGGAAAATAAATATATTCACAGCGATCACCCGTGGGAGTTGCAAGAAATATTCGGGTTCAAGCATTCCGCCACCCCACGCCCTCCTCGGCGCACCTTTGGAGCGCAGTTTAACTACAGGGAACGTGTACCTGCAGAGCATTGTATTGTATTTGAGGTGGAGCTGAGTTGACCGTGAGGTGGGTGTGTGTGTGGCGGCATCTTGAGAGTGGCCTGAGGCGTGTCTACGAGGAAGGACTTGGAAATCGGGGTTAGTATGCAGTTGAAGGAGAGGTTGAAGGAGGAGGTGAACGCACGAGGAAGGATATATTGATGTAGTGACCACATTTGAGTGCCTCCTGGGTGAATATCTGACTGAGAGTTGAATGAGTTCCGATGGTTGAATCTAGTTTACGTGGGGGTTAAATGGGCGGTTTGGAGGAGTTAAAATTACGAGAAATGAACGTGGGCTGCGAATACTGGTTGAGGAAAACAAGAGGGAATTAAGATCATCGTGGACCTACCTGGGTAAGTTCAAATTGCAGATCGGGCGGGTGGTTGAAGCGGTGATCCAACATCGCTATTGTGCGGGTCAATGGGCGAAAAAACAAAGTGAACGAGCATGAGTTACAGGGATTGGAAGTCCGGTAGTCGGAATACCTTCACCGAAGGAAGCAACGGGACTCGAGTCGGGCGCGAGGTTTAGTGTGAGTTGAAAATCAGAGTTGGCTGGAGGTTACTGAATGAACCACAGGGAAAAGAGGGCTCGTACAGTTCACCGCACCTCCTTGAGTCCTTGGGCAATGTTCTGCGTGCAAATTGAGCCATAATGGGAGTCTGAGATGCCGAGAACGAGGGATTAGCGTCTGCTCAAGAAATTGAGTGTACCCGAAAGGATACTCGCACCTGGATATGCGGGAGGTCTCAGGAAGAACTTGGGCATATATAATGACGAGGATGAGACCTTACAGCTAAAGTCAGAACCGAAGGTGCGGATGAAAATTTCTTGTTTTGGAATGTTTTCAAATAATTGTGAAGATCTCAGTCAGTTTTGCACTGATTTGCATAGAAACTAGATAGATATACTCAGTCAATTCATAAGCAATTAGTGATAGAGAGGAATTTTTGAAAATATCATGTATTAGGTAATCTGTGTTTTCAGGGTATTTTCACACAAATCACCGTTTTTATATGTCTAGAACATGTCCCAGGGGCACAAGATTTTGTGCGGAATAACATATGTACTTAAGTGACTATGTGGCAGAGCCAAAACCACATGGAATGCTTGGATGTGATTCTCACAGGATCTTCAGATGCAAGAAAATGCTGAATGCCTTCAATGCAGCCAGAAGAGCTGGAATAAGATTATGTGTAGTTCTGGCTCTATCACATCCTTCCCTCGGTATGAATATCGGTCCTCGCAAAATCTTAGGCCCCTGTGACATGTTCTAGGCATACAAAACGGTATTAAACCGCCCGGATTGTGGCCGTTGAGTCAACGGCCAGGTGCCCCAGTGCATGTCAGGAGAGTAATAAAAAGACGGGGAGAGTGTACTTAAATTGACTTATGTGGTCGCTGACAAAAGCTGTCAAGAAAAGGTGTATACATTCAGCCTTTTGCGGGGTGTGCTCTGAAAGGGAGGAATCGGAGGTAAGTGGTCGGAGGAAAGCTTGAGGGTGCAAGATTGGCGTACGAGGGACAATGTATTCGTCCACTGGGTGTATTTGGATGCGTTCTGGATGGATATCTGAGACAAAGTTGCTAACTAATAAATTGAGACCGCGCAAAAAAAGTTAAGTTAATCACCAGCGAATGCAATTCTTCCAGGACCCCTGACAATAGCCTTTGAGGCTAGGTCCCAAAAATCCGGAATCGGGGCATTTTTGTCCGGACACTTTTTGGCCGGGTTGGGCGATTTTTGTCCGGTTCAGACCCAGCCTAGGCTGCCGTAAGACATCCGAAAAGGGTAATTTTGGAGTTCCACGGCCTAAAAAATCCCAAAGTCTCTCCCGCGGCGCGTTTTGCAGTGCTCTCAACCTGTCCTTCCAACTCCTCGTCAATACAGGCCAGTTGAAGCAATTTGAGCCGAAAAAGTTGACTGAAACCTTGGGCTCAATTTCGAAAATTTTGTCCGGTTTGGAGCTAGCATTTTGGCCAGCCCCGCCCGTTTTTGTCCGGTTTGGACCCAGGTTTGAGGGTTAAAATCTCAATTTTTTGTCCGGTACCGGACCTGGCCTCCAAGGCTATTGTCAGGGGTCCTATTCTTCCTCCCCTTCTAGACACATACAAAGTTTGATCATGACTTGAGCCGGAATGATTTCATCCTCCGGCCCGAGTTTGAGACTTTTAATGGCGACATTTGAGAAGTAATGACATCCGACTCACAAAAAGAACCCGTTCCGTGCAATCTACGATGTGCCTAGGCCTTTAATTGAGCGAATATTGAGCTCCGGAGAGAACAAGGAGGATGATGCGCAGCATTGCCCCATGACCAAAAACATACTGGCATTTCGGGTAATCATCTGATATTGCTTTTAAAGCTACAGAGTCGAGTGAGATGTGCATCTATCTATACGCAAGAAGAAAAGACTCGCCGCGCTGGTCGTCGAATCACAGGTGGAACAACATCGGTGCGGTGGGAAATCGATGAATTTTCCATTCCGCGTTTTTAATGGCACTCCGATAAAATCGACCAAGGCTTGATCTCATTTCGCTTGCTCGAATTCGATGGCGAGTTTAACAAATCAGAGTGGTCAGATTTACAAAATGACCCGAGCGATGCTTATAGTACAGTGGTTGTTCACACCGCATCTTATAGGTGGTGGTCCAGCGTACTCTTTGCGCTCTGTTTCCCAGAACTGGTGACGACGAGAGAGAAAAGGCGAAATGTGAGCAACATCCATCACTATGTATGATACATTCGGCGCTAATCCCTCTCAAATTGTATCGGAAATCTCCTAGAACCCATGGCCAATACAGTTTTCCCGTTCCAGATTTCACTCCACCTCCACTGGCACCCAGGCGGCATTCAGAGCCTCGACATTCATCATCACGATGCAAACAAACCGATCAACAAGCTTGGGGCGGTCGACTTCGCGCGGAAATTCGGAGCGGGCATCGGCAACAGATTTTGTGATGGACGTTGCGAAAGATGTGTTTACCCGGAGTAGTTGAAGGACGGGCTCAACCAGATCCCAAGGGGCGTGTGGCGCCATTTGCCCAGTGAACACAAAGATAATGCAAATGACTGGCCATTCAGCTCAATGAGAAGAGAGGATTAGAGTGTGGGGTGGAACTTGCCAATTGCAATGGAGATCCAGTGTGAGATGTCAATGATCATGCGGGACTCTCCAAACTGGAGTGGGATAAGCTGTGGACCAGGAAGACCAAGATGAGTATCACGGACGAGGGAGGTCAGGAACGGCGGCAAGGCATGTCGTGGTATATTGTACTAAAAGCAATGTCACAAAATGTATGGGGAGATCCAAGCAACTAAACTGGCGCTCACATGCTGCAGGCAATGGCGCACGGGCGTGTCAGCGAGCGGAAGGAGGTGGCGACAAAGGCGACACTCACAGTCTGCGGGCGATGGTGCACGGGCGTGTCAGCGAGCGGAAGGAGGTGGCGACAAAGGCGACACTCACGTCCTGCAGGCGATGGTGCATGGGCGTGTCAGCGAGCGGAAGGAGGTGGTGACAAAGGCGACACTCACAGCCTGCGGGCGATGGCGCACGGGTGTGTCAGCGAGCGGAAGGAGGTGGTGGCGACAAGGGCGACACTCACAACCTGCAGGCGATGGCGCACGGGCGTGTCAGCGAGCGGAAGGAGGTGGTGGCGACAAGGGCGACACTCACAGCCTGCAGGCGATGGCGCACGGGCGTGTCAGCGAGCGGAAGGAGGTGGTGGCAACAAGGGCGACACTCACGTCCTGCAGGCGATGGCACACGGGCGTGTCAGCGAGCGGACGGAGGTGGCGACAAGGGCAACACTCACGTCCTGCGGGCGATGGCACACGGGCGTGTCAGCGAGCGGAAGGAGGTGGTGGCGACAAGGGCGACACTCACAGTCTGCGGGCGATGGCGCACGGGCGTGTCAGCGAGCGGAAGGAGGTGGTGGCAACAAGGGCAACACTCACACCCTGCAGGCGATGGCGCACGGGCGTGTCAGCAAGCGGAAGGAGGTGGCGACAAAGGCAACACTCACGCGCTGCGGGCGATGGCGCACGGGCGTGTCAGCGAGCGGACGGAGGTGGCGACAAAGGCGACACTCACGTGCTGCGGGCAATGGTGCACGGGCGTGTCAGGGAGCGGACGGAGGTGGCGACAAAGGCGACACTCACGTGCTGCGGGCAATGGTGCACGGGCGTGTCAGGGAGCGGAAGGAGGTGGCGACAAAGGCGACACTCACGTGCTGCGGGCAATGGTGCACAGGCGTGTCAAAGAGCGGAAGGAGGTGGCGGCAAGGGCAACACTCACATACTGCGGGCGATGGCGCACGGGCGTGTCAACGAGCGGAAGGAGGTGGCGACAAGGGCAACACTCACAGCCTGCGGGCGATGGCGCACGGGCGTGTCAGCGAGCGGAAAGAGGTGCTCAACTCAAAATGAAGGTTACATTTCTCCACATTGGCATGTAGCTCCTTGTATGTTCACAAACAGTCTCGAACGCTTCATTATTGCTCGAGCGCATGCGTTCCTTCCAGCTGGTCTCACTTTTATCCATCAGCACAAACTCTCCTGTAAATCAATGACTTACATCATCGCTTGCAATACTTTCGTGCATCCGACGCTGAAGGAATTATGTTGCGCCAACGCAAAAAGGTCAGACAGGGTCTTATCATGAATGGCTTCATATGTCCTCTCGGTCAGGGCCGCACACCCAACCGTTGGCTCATCCAAGTCTGAAATATACATCAGCAACTACCAAAAGCAAAGCAATTACGACAAACTCTGGAGCTGGACAATCTGGTCTGGAGGGTGACTTGTCCCTCGAAGCGCTTGCAACACTGTCCTGTTAAATTTCGACTGAGCAGCCTGGCGGGCCTCCTCCTCAGTGTCACTTGAATCGTCCTCGCCGGACATCTCTGAATCGAGTAGCGCTTCGAACTTTGTGCAGACTGCAATGATGGGTACTATCCACAGTGAGTCAATTTTTACAGATCCGAAGAATTCAAATCACCAGGCGATTCTCGTGCATTGAAAAATGCGAGTTCAAACTGCGCGCTTGGAGCTCTTTGTTCGTCCATTGGAATGCAAAACCTACTTAAAACTGAGGTCATGCCGCCATGGGTCCAACAACACGCACCATACGGCATGTATCTGGTTCTTGATCCTTTCCGACATCGAGCGCTTGCGTAGAAAGTTCCACAAATATTCCGTGCGAAGCTGTGAATCCTTTTCATGTTCCGCTCCAGCTTCAATCCCCCGTGAGTCGTGGAAGACGAAGAGTGGATTACTCCTGAACATTATCTCGTTCTCGATGTCGCTCATTCCGCGCTGCGGTCTATGATTAATAAAGGCCCACTGATTACAAGACGCGGCAACCGCACCTCGCGATTCGGCTCCAGTATCGACGGATCCACCTAATACGGGATGTTGGTCATGATGCTAGAGCTCGAGGGAGAAGAGTCGCTCACTTGCTTGCCATTGGCGTCAACAATTTGCAGATCGCTGCCGTCTGAATCACACATCTTCTTTAAAATTGTCGTCTTTCCAGCATTCCGGCGGCCGATGACCAGGATACGAAAGCAGGGACTCAAATTCTTGATTTCCTCGATTGTGCGAGGCATCGATGGGATGAGTGGGGATGACAGGATGCGCGATGAGGTGTTCCTATTTGATCCTCTCAATGGCCGCTCAACTCAAAATAGTATGATACACATCCGATAGATCCCGAATGATATCATGGGTTCGGACAGTCAGGCGACCTCAAAAGACGGCGCCGTTCAAAGTCTCCCCGCTGGCATTGGTAGAACCCGTCAAATGCCTCCAGTCACGGCAAGTCTCGGCAAGCAAGTTGCAAGGCCGTTAAGTGGCTTTGTCGCTTCTTTTTCTACTAGTAACACATTGATATACAAATCGTGTCTCACACGCGTTAACAACGTGTTGTAGACATGCGAACAACCACTAGATGAAGCAGTGTCATTCAACGCTCCTCCTCCCTCCGTCCATGACTGAGTCTTTGGAAACCCAACTTAGCAGCCTCACCTTCAACGAGGAGCTCGACTCTACGTACGATGCTATTGTCGAATCCTGTCCAAAGTACGCCCACTGGTTGGTGGATCCGACGAACCTTGACAGACCACCGTAGATTTCGCATCCTGTTGATTGGAAGAGTGTGTACTTTCAGCGAACCCCGAGCCTCTAACTTATTCTGGAACTAGTCTGGTGTCGGCAAGTCTGCACTGATCAATGCCGTCTTCGGTAGCGGAGTTGCGGTATGACATACCCATGCCTCATGAGTTGATGAACAAATTGCTGGACATAGATCGAGGAACACGGAATTCAACCCGGAACAGTCCCCGACATCAATCACGAATTCGTTCTGCCCAACAACCCTCGACTCGTGTTCCACGACTCTCAGGGTTTTTCGCACGGCGATGGACAAAACTTTGAAACGGTCTTGAGGTTCATCAGGGAACGAGGTGAACGACCCCAATTGGAGGACAGACTTCACGTCATTTGGTGCGACAGCTTTGGATACGGTGGCTACCTTTTAACATTATTGTTAGGCTTTGCACGGAAATTCCAATTTACGGAGGAAGTCTTTTCCAGACGGCCGAAGAGAGGATTCTCCACTCCTCCGATTTGAAAGGTATGGATGGCGACGGTTTGACATTTGAGCTACGGACTGAATTTTATCCAGTTCCGATCGTCATCGTGTTCACTAAATTCGATAAACCCGTAAACAAAATCAAACGGAAACTGCCCAAAACGGTGGACCGAGACAAAGTTGCACGGGACGCAGCCAAAGATAAATTCCAGAAAGACTATGCTGAATCTCTATCGACCCTTCCCGCCAGCATCCCGCACGTCGAGGTCTCCAGTACGCGCTCATCGCGTTCTTTGGTTTCGACTCGCTCATAATATCTTTAGAGCATATCAACTTCAAAGACACATTGGACCGACTCGTTGATCTTACCGAAAAGGAGGTCAAAGGGGCGATGTCTTATGTTTGGGTCTCCTCGCAGTGCCCAAGTGCCGATTTGAAGATCAAAGCTTCCATCCAGTGCGTAAACTCGCTCTGTTTCGGGCCTGGCATGTTTTTAATCTCGGAGCCCCAGGATTGGAAAAAAGAGTAGGCCCATCTCCCGTCTCTGCTCTGCCTTCTCGAGTTTAGTTCGTATTTAGAATATTGGAGCGGGTTATCGAGAAGTCTGAATATCCCGGGCCGTTCTCTGAGCAAGTGGCTGGACGTTGTGTTGAGGGACCTCGTGTCGTAGGCGTTGCCCATCTCCCGGTTACGCATCTGACTATTCATCAGTTGCTGGGGCTTCGACGACCCTCAAGGTGTAAGCCTTTCCGTATCAACCATTTCGTAATATTCAGCGTTGGGCAGCTTCTCAAAAGCAATCTCTTCAAGACCAAGATGACCACGCTCCAAGAGGATTTACTTGACGACGAATCGAGTACCTTCCCAAAGATGTGAGCTCCCACATAGGGTGTCAGTAACCATGCCTCAATATCACGCGGACAGCCCTCTCGGTGCAGTCGCCACCGTGGCCGGAATTGTTTCAGGTGAGCTCCGATGTTCTTTTCGATGGCGTTATTTCTTGTCGTCCAGGTGTGATCCCACCCGCCGCGCCTTTCGCAATTCCTATTGCCGCCGGTCTTGTGTTCGCCGCCTGGGTATACAAGGTTTATTTGACAACGTACGAACCTCTCGCATCATCGCATCAGATGTTCATGAGCCGTCGCAGCCCCCAAGTCCTTCGCGGTCTGATGGGCTACATCATCGATCTCACAATTGTTATGCAAAGTCTATTCTGGCTCACCCGGGCCCGCGCCGAAGCTAAATCCAAGGCGGTAGGCGACCCGATTGCGACTGTTCCCTTGTCGAAGCGACTGGTCGAGCTCGCATACAAGGCGTACGCGACGGATGAGCACAGCAGAACCGTGCACGCAGAGATCCGTCAATTTGTCAAAAGGACGATTGCGCTGAAGCCAGAGCTCGTTCTCGGCCAAATTGTGAAGCTTATCGAGACTCACCGGTTTCAGCCGTCCAAAGGATTTCAAAGCGAGGCGGAATCCGAGAGAGGGTCGGGTGAGGAGAGTGTCAATTGGGACACCGGGAATAGTGTGTGAGGGAGGAGAAAGACGTTGTTCGTTTTTTTGTTAGCAGAAACCTTGATAGGTACGGTCTTATAGCCCCGCAGCACAGCTACGAAATATAGCTACCCAGTTATTCTGACCGTTGGGTACCGTGCGGAACACACGCTAGCGCGAGCAAACGCCGGGGATTAATTCACAGGGAGTCGCTTAAAAGTGGGCGGGCTGCGGGTAGCCAGAGCAATCTGTCATCGGGCGAGGAGCGCTCGAACACAACGTCCATTCACTGCCGGCAATTATGATTAGGGGCTCACCATAAAGGCAAGACGACGGGCGATCCGATACGTAGCCGAAGCCACACGTTGCTCTCTCTCAGTCAAACAAGGAATCTGCAAGTGCGCGGGAAAAATAAAAAAGAATGAAAGGGGGGCGCACCGTTCACGCTTCGTGGCCGTGATGTACATTGCGAGGTACGAGCAAATTTTTTGTAGCGTCTGTCTACGAGAGACTAGCCGTGACGGGGCTATGGGCGGAAGTCAACGAGCAATCACGGGAGGAGGACGACAGGGGAGCCAGAGGGGCGGAAGTGGCACAGGCGTGCAAGGGGGAGGTGGATCCTCCAGAGAAAAGGAGAGTTAAAAGTTGATGCGCGAGTTTGATGCCAGACTGAACGCCAAAATATTTGGAAAATTGCGGCCTTAACGAGTAAAAACTGGAGGATTTGACGTAAGGATGCGAGGTTTCGATACAAAGAGTTGAACGAAACTTACATTGGAGTGGCGCGCAAGTTGGAAGTCGAAACTTGATGCCGGGGCTTGATCCAAAATTGAACGCCAAAATATTTGAAAAAATGTGTCGTTGAGGCGTAAAAACTGGACAATTCGACGTCAGGATACAAGGAATCGACACGATGGAAGTATTGAAGGAAGACATACGTGTATGAGTGAAGAATTTGCGTGCCGAGTTGAATTTGATGCGGCGGCTTGATGCGAGACTTGAACGTCAAAATATTTGAAGAAATGTATCGTTGATGCATAAAAACTGCAGGATCTGACGTTAGAACAAACCTGAAGCAATGGAAGCATAGAGGAAGACTTACGTTGAAGGAGAGCAAAAGTTGTGCCGGCTCGCACGGCTGGATCCGAGACATGTTGTTTTGCGTCTGGTGGGCTCAGTTTGAGTTAGTTTGGGCTGTTGAAAACTTGAATATGTTCGCTTTAGGGGGGGCTCCCATTCGTGCGTTGGCCTCAAGGGACTGGAGTTGAACTCATGATAATCACTATCATGTTCACAAGTCTGGGAGTAGGTGTCCTGCAGCAACTTGGCAAATCTGGGTAGGGGCTGTTGGTCCTGCAGTACCTTTCTGGTGAATTAGCTCAATATTCTTGCATGTCAAGGACACAAGATTCACAATTTTGCATTTTCGGTGCTCTATGGCTCAGTACAAGCCAGTGTTGGGTTAGATCTGAATCCGCAAACCAGGGTAAGTTCTAATAGTGTATTAAAAGATTTTCAAGGAGCAGATCACCCCTGTATCCATCCACAGGCCCGAAAGCGAATATTTGTCTAATTTCAACCATGCACTCAAGTAGCCACCAGGGAGAGTCCCGGGTTGAGTTACAGCCATCCAAATAATCAACCACTAACTATAATCCAGCTTCTGGCCTTTAAAAATGCCTGTATACCCCTGTAACCCGTTCAACTTACACCATGTTCAACTTATTCAATAGTTCATCAGACTTCATCTAGGTGCACGAGCGAGCTCAAGTCATCCTCAAAGTTGCGCCGCCATCCACCGTTGAGTTTAATACGGATGTGCTCACGGCATTAATCTCACCGAGTTGAATCGTTCAAGGTCGGTTATTGTTGAGAGGCATTCCCAAGGTGCCCACTCTGAGTCTATTACCGTATCGCGCCTGCGGCGAGAAAAAAATATCAGCTTGCTCACCGATACAGTACCTGCGGCCAAGAAATTCACCTATGTGTCGCAGCAAGTGCATTCAGTACACCTATCAAGATCAACAACACCGCGCCTGCGGCGAAGAAAAATCTACAGTTCTCAGCCTGGATTAGGTGACCAATGACCTCACGGGAGACACACCAACACCGCGCCTGCGGCTTGGCTATTCTCCACCCCAGAGGCCACGGCAATGGATTCAAGTCTTATGCGTTGCGGTCAGTCTCCTGTCAAGAGTGGCCCGGCGGAGAAAAAAAACAGCATTGAGGCTAGACCAACCATACGACCTTGTTCAATTTGAACAGCGCATGCGGCGAAATCTTTAAAGGCTTTTAGCTCTTCCAACAGCAGGATTTTCATTACCATTGCCTCAATTTATAATTAGACAAACTCACCAACACCGCGCCCGTTTCAACACAGCAAGTCAACCGCGCGCACCTGCGGCCCGATTCTTTTGAGAGTTTCCAGGTGAAGGCACACTGGCACAAGATTGACTTTCTCGTTGGGTGGGGTGGTCACCGGTCACCCACAGCCGTTCTTTCTCTTAAGGTGTCAATTAATTCGACGCGTCTGAGACACCGCAAGGTTCAAGTTCTAGACCTCACGGCCACTTGACTGAAGACTGACACGTAAGTTGTCATTCGATGAACGCGATCTTACACCGAAAAGGAGAGACCATCATGGTTCGTACCTCGTTCACGTTTAACTGCGCCCGCGGCCCGAATTTTTGGATCTGTACTAACCAGATTTCAGTGCAGAGCCAGTTCAAACAAGATCATCAGGACAGCGCCCGCGGCAAATGCGATTTTGGCGCCTGAGGGGACAGTTAAAAACATACAACAACTGCGCCCGCAGCCCAAACCCTTCGGGTCCCTCCAGCTCTCAGGCTACGCAATTTTCGTCTTACATCGATTATTTCGAACCAACGTGTCCGCGGCGGAGAGAAGTATCATATTCCCCGCGTCTCACCACTTCCCGGTTCAATTCAAAGGCCCCATCCTAAATTCGACGCGTATTGAATATTTGGAACGAACGCGCGCGCGGCAAAGAAAAATACCGTGTCCCACGTGTTTCCCTACGCGTCTCGAGCCTTCCCCAACACGTCCACCTTCGGTTCAGGCTCCAATGAGCCGGTCTTATATTTGACGCCAACACACCGATTTCAAACCAACTCACCAAGAGAGCGCCCGCGGCAAAGAAAGAAAATGCGATTATTGGCGCTTGACAGCGTGAAGGCACCCCGCGGGCCGATTTTTTTGACTTACCAGCGACAAGTACGGCAATTGATCAGAGTGAGGACACGAACAGCGCCTGCGGCGAAGAAAGATATTGCATGCCACGTGTCTCCCTTCTATTCAGCGCGTCTCGAGCCCGGCGAGGAACAATCTTGGAATCGATCCGTCAATCAAGTTCAAGTCACCGCCGATTTTAATGTAACAACTCACGAAGACAGCGTCCGCGGCGGAGGAAGAAATACTATTCTGGGACCTTGAATCGAGACATTAGGGAACATACACACCTGCACCGCGCCCGCGACCCGATTTTTTCGAGGTTTACCCGCGATTTTCTGGTTGGACGTCCTTTCTAACACGCTTCGTATCAGCTGAATCAATTTGACGCGTCTTAGTTAAATGCGATGCATCTCGAGGAGACCTAGATCACCCGGGAACTTGGGACAGTCAGTGCATGTCTCAACGTCAATTCACGTCAACTCACTCAACTTAACATGAAGACACAATGTATTCAAGTGATCGACTACGACAAGACACGGCGTACATACCCACAATCCATGGCCAAAAGTAGTACGCACCGAGGGCGCCGAGTCTAAGGGAGAAGAGAGCGCGTGAGCAAGGCTCAGTGTAGATAAGGGAGAACATACTTGAATCGCATTCGGTGCATGCGAACGCTAGTCGGGGCATAGAAGAGAAAACCAAAAAAAGTCAGCGAGAAGTGGGCGGCGAGAACGCACCTCCAGCGCCTCGCCAAGTTCATCGCCCCCAACCTCAATCGCCGCATCCCTTCCCCTCGACGCCGGCGACGCCCACGCATCCCCTCCCCCTCCCGCGCTGTCAATGTGTCCACCGTCCTATGATAATCCGCCGCTATACCCAATCATCAGCCTCCTCCACCTCTGCGCGAGCAGGATGGAGTGCGCGCGCTGCGGCTCTGTGTAGCCCCCGCCCACAGCTCGTGATCGGCGCATCGACGCTCCCGCACAGGCGCGTCGACGTCCACGCGCGCGGTACAGCAACGCAGGCGTGTCCGCGCCGGCTACTCGCAGCTGCCGCGCAGCCTCGACGTGTGCGGGGAGCGACGCAGACGGAGTACACGCATGCGCGGCGGGTGGGAGAGACGTCTGCACTTGGCTCGGGTGGCCGGTGCGATGATGATGGAGGCGGAGGCGAAGGGGAAGGGAGGGGGAGAGGGAGATGGGAGGGAGGAGCTGGTGATGGGGAGGACAGTGCAGCAGCTGCGCGCCGGGATACGAGTTGCGTGTCCGCCTGCCTGAGTTGGCAGCACGGCTTCGGGAGCATACGACTCATCCATGCGTGACCAGCAGCACCCCGTCGCGGCTGGCAGTGGGAGGAGAGAGTACGGAGGAAAGGGGAGTACAGGTAAGAAAGGGTATGGAGGGAGACAGCGAGGGGGAACGCGAGGTGGATGTGGAGGCCGCGACTAGTCCAGGCGACGCCACGCATGTCACGGACAGCGGCAACTGCGCGGACTTGGTACCTGGCCGGTGCTCGGTGGCGCGCGGGGGAGAGAGGCCATGAGCCCGGTGAGAGGGACAAAAAAGGCGGCGTACGTGGAGGCTTTGACTCGTGGTGAACGGCAGCTGTGTGGCCGGGTTGACGCTTAGGTTGGGCTGTAGAGTAGATAAGGCAGTGGCAAGGCACGTAGATAGCAGACGTACGATGGGTGAGGCGTGCAGGGAAGGCGGTGCTGGTGGGACGGGAAGGGGCGGAGACGCGAGGGCGGGCTGGTGTGAAGGCAAGGCCAGTGCGCGAAGGTGGGCGGCAGTCTGAGAAGAGAGGACAAGAGTCGAGTGGGTGAGTAACTGGCGACGTCATGGCAACGGGGATTCGAGTAACCATTGTTGGGGACGGGCTACGCTTTCGTCGGGAGGCCAAGGGAGAGGAGGGGCCAGGATACAGGGGTATTGGCGAGACAAGGACAGTGAGATCCGACATGAGGTTAGGGTTAAGAGAGAGGCCGGGCCGGAGAGAACCAAACCAGCAACCATATCGCTTGTACGTTGTTTCCCACCATGTCATGACCCAATTCTCTCCTCTGTTTCTCATCTCGTTTTATGTACAAGACAAATTTCTCTTTGACAGCGACATCCAAGGTATTATTTTGCCGCCTCAAGCAAGGTTCTGGTTTTCTTGACCCCTGTTTTCCTGGTGACTCGGCTGGTTTTCTGTTCAAGACAATTTCAAGTCAAATCTCTGCTGAGCCGGCATGGTGGGACCCGATTCAACACTGTGGCACCAGGGACTCAAGCAGTGCAGCCTGAACTTGAAGAACTTGCACGTTCTCTGACACGCTTCTCCCATCATCTTTGCGCTTTACTGTCAAGCAAGATCCCTATCCAAGCGACTCTATTCTCGTCGACAGCAAGTGTCTTCTTTGAACTCTGTTGCCAGCACTATCTGCTCTGGTCGCGGCGTACAACGACAGCAATCACGTAGGGCTACTGTATCATTTCGACCAAGTGTTCATAGGGTGTCACGCGTCACCTCAAGTGTTCATTTTTTCGAATGTTCATTTCTCGGCAATCACGCAAAATTTCCATATCCGGACGTCCGGCAGATGCCGGACCGTAATTTTTCTTCTTTTTCAGCCCAAAAAAAAGTGTCACCGTCACCGAGGGCAAAAGTGTTCAGTTCAGAGGCCCGCGTCACGCGTCACTTGAACACTCGGTCGAAATGATACAGTAAATTCAAAACATTGCTCCCCAAGTATTTAACCTCGCCGTCTCAACAGCACGCACTTTCCGATGGTTCTCTTCAGCCCCGCCTTCAGGGTGTATACTCTGCGCTTCCTCCTACTTTCCAACATCGGCACCATTATCTTTGTCGCATATATATATATATCTGTCTCCGTCCGTCACCCCCTCGCGCAGAGCCGTCACCTTCATCGTCTGCTCTCTGATCACGCTGCACCACATTCTCCTGTACATCCAATTCGCACTCCAGCAAATCGGGTTGTAACGTCCCGCAGGAGCTTCCCATGGCGCATACATTTGGTGTTAACCGTGATCGAAATTGGTTGTCCCGAAACGAGTTTTTAAAGGACCCTTGGTAGTTTTCGCCTCGCTGGTCTCTTTTTCTGGTACATCTTCTTTACTGAGCTGGGACTCGTGGCACTAGTCCTCTCGGGACTGTTTCGGGCTTCGACCATCATGCGATGCAAGGACGGGTTACTACTACGACAACAGTTTTCTTTCTGGGGCGGCTGTACGCCCGTTCACTCGCCATACACTCCACCGTTGACGCTCCTCGGCCGCTAGTTCGGTGCGCATTCTTCGTCGCATACAACACCAACCTTGGAGTAACCTCATCCGCAGGGGAGAGGCCGCAAGCATCGTTTTCGCGAGGGCGATCAATCATCATCAGTCTGTGTGTGCGCCATCCTCCTCCCGTTCATCGCTTTCGTCCGACTTCATCTGGGTGGTGCCACAATTCGCGCAGTCCATGGTAATAACGACATTAGCTTCCCCACCGCCTTCTTGGTGTGCATCACTGCCCTCAGCTTTCAGCTTCCTAGTACTAAATGGTATGAAGGCAGGCAGGGTTCCGTAACATCTCCTTCAACACGTCCACTTCGGACATCCACGTCTCTGCAAACAACTGCTCGCACGTCGATTCGTTTGGCATTACCACCACCGCGTTGGTGATCCTCGAATGTGCGTGCACTGAATAAATAAATCCTTCCTCCCGTCATATGCATCTGACCCTCGTTCCACCCAGGCCCATATCGGTGGCCGATGTCGATCCCGGCGGATATCCACTGGCTCCGGGTCTCCGTGAAGGCGGATGATCGATACGGACGTGATAACAGAATCCCAGAACCGATCCCAGTGCTGCGTGGAGCGAACCTCTTTGGTATGGTGACTTGGACGAAGAGGAAGGTGAGGACGCAGGCGTTATGGCCGGTATGTTTTCTCCCACTACAAGTCTATCAGACGAACGATTCGGGCTAACCGCCCATGCCTCTAGACATACCTATATCTCACTCTCACTCTTCATCCCTTCATCACCGCCGGGCCTGCAGCCCTTCCCAGGCGCCAACACGGGCGGTGCGAGCCTCAAGCCTCACCCGGCTGAACGAATACGGCACCGCGACGAAGCTGCTCCAAGACACCGCAGCCGCGACCGTCCTCTCCGGCCTCGCCAGCTTCGGCGGTCTCTGGACCTTCATCAACACGGTGTTTGCGTTCCTCCTCGGGGCGAACATCGTGTATTTTGTGTTCGGTTAGTATTACCGCATATGCGGTGAGATGTTATGTATGTATGGTTTCCCTGACCGAAGTTCCGCAGGCCACCGACCGCTATCCGCGCTCGGCGTCGTGCACGCCGACCCCGCGCGTGCCAAGTCAGTGCCCTGGCGCACCCACAACGACCTCCGCCGCCACCCCACGCACACGTTCCGCCAACTCAGGTCCTCTCCGCCGCTTCAAGCACATGCCCGTACGCAACCACCCCGCACCGCATCCCGCGTGCCGGCCATCCCACCCGCCGAGAGACCCACCCTCAAACTTCAATCCTCAAGACCTCGCACGCACCGCTCTTGCCGTTTCGCGCCCCGCCCCGCCCGCGCGCTGCATCAAGCCTGCACCCGCGGCGTTGCTCTCAAGGCCAGCACGCCCCGACGAACACCGCGCGCGCGCATCCCGGTACGCGGTACGTCCCCGTCACCATCTTCCATTCTTCTCCCTTCCCCTCCCAGCGCATATACCACCTCGCCACCCTGCCTTCGCGCAGTCTGGTAGGATAGCACGGGCTTGCATGCAACACAGGTTGGTGTATGTATCGTATCGTATCGTATCGTACTAATCTGTAATCAATCCTTCCCTTGAATGCATCCTCTTCCCTCCCTTCCTCCCCTCCTGCCCTGCTCAAACTCGGATACAATTCAATTCAAGAAAATTAAGGCATAATACCCAATACCTGACCCTCAAATGACCCGGAAATAATAAACTTACGAGGCAGACGGGGAGATCAACTGCGTGGGAAGTTCCATCAGAACATTCGGATTTACGCCGCTAAAGGCAGAACAGGTCAGTGTGAATGGTGGGAACGGGTATAAAGCAAGGAAGGGTGTGCCTCTATTGCTTTATGTGGTATTTGAGCGAAGGCGTTGACAAAAGGCACACATATTCACCATTTTGGGACGGTTCCTCTGAAAGGGAGGGGGTCAGTGGTTCGAGGAAAGCTTGAGGGTAATTAATCGACGTACTGGGGGACATTATATTCGTCCAATAGCATTATCTGAATGTGTTCTAGAGGGAAGTCTGGAACAAAGTTGAATGGCTACCGAGGAGTCAGCGTGGTTGAACATAGTTCGCATAGGCGGTTGTGCCTCGATGTTGGCGGTACGACGGCTTCGAATTGAGTGGGGGAGTATTCCCACTTGAGAATAGATGCTCAGGAAGACACAAAGGAATGAACACTAACATAGACTGGCCTGGGTTAATTCAGGTTGGAGTTCGGGGGACGTGGTTGAATGGCGCTATTGAGGCCATCGAATTCGCAGTCTAGGGAGGAAAAAGAACCTAGAAATGTTTCCCAGTGCGATTAATACACCTGAGATAGACCATAGACTTTTCTGCTCTATTGTATCGGTCAATTCAAGTGAAAGCTCACGAGGATTACAACTTAGCATCCGCTCAAGCAAACCAACAAAAGCCGGGAATTATTCACACTTGAAGGCCAAATAGAGCAATAGAATGACTTGGGTACATCCTGGGGAGGAATATACGTCGCAAAGAGTAATCAGTTAGCCTTGAATGAATGGAAAATGAAAGAATTACATGGCAGACGGCAAGATCAACTGCATGGGAAGTCCCATAAAAAACATTCGGATTTACGCCGCTGAGGACAAAACAGGTCAGTGTAAATGGTGAGGGTAATAAAAGTCTCGTAGACGCGTACCTGAATTGGCTTGTATGGTGGTTGAACGAATGTGTTGAAAAAAAGGTGCATATATTCAGGATTTCCTGCTGGTGCCTCTAAAAGGAAGGAATCCATCGTCAGTGGTCGAAGGAGAGGTTGAATGCAATGGGTTATCGTACAAGAAACAATGCATTAACCCAGGGGTGGCATTCGAATGCTTTTTGGATCCAAACCTAGGACAACGTTAAGTTGGTTCCGAGGGAGGGGTGGAGTTGAACATAATCTACCTTGAGGACGTGCCTCGATGTTGCCGGTGGAACAAGTTCAAGTTGAGTGAAGCAGTATTATCGTTTGATAGTAGGCATCCAGAAAGACACAATGGAATGAACAGTAACATAGACTGACCTGGGTAACTACAACTTGCAAATTGGGCCGGATGGTGGAATATGGCGGTTGCGGGGGTGAAGATGGAGGTCTACATTGAAAATGGACGACTGGTGGATGAAGGATGAGTCAGGGTAATTTGGAGTTGTATCTTCATCGTACTTGGACTAGACAGAGTGGAGCAATGTGGACCCGGGGCTCAGGAAACCCGAGGTTGAAACAACTGGTTGCGGAGAGCAGCGAGAAAAACCGAATGTAAAGAGGGTCCAAAGAGGCTTTCAATCAGTGTAAGCAGGCTCAAGGAGGACGATTCAAGCGTTTGGAAGCGTCCAGTGTAAATTCAGCAAGAGTAATTGAGGAAGTTAAGTCGATGGGTGGAATAGAAATATCAAATTATCGACGTCAATGGGTTGGGAGTGAAAATCAAACAGTGAATTCCGAGTTGAGGAAGGTCGTCTAAGGACTGTGGGAGGTTGAAAAGTCGAGCCAGCTGTGAGAGGACAGTGGGGGAATGGTGGGGGTTTGGTTTGAAGAGAGGCTTGCAACGTGGGGCTGTCATTTATCCCGCAGATCCAAACTGGCCCAAAACGAGTTCGAGTGAAAAGTATAACACTATCTGAAGCATTGCTGGCCATTAACAAGGCGGAACGGTGTTGTGCCGAATATTGTTGAAGGTGTCGGGAAATCCCAGTGACGTGTTTGAAGGATTCGGCGGCTGCGGACTCAGGAAATTCAAGCTAAGAGGGATGGGTGAGTTATAACGAACTTCTAATGGTGAGAACTGGGGTACAACTGCAGCACCTGGCTCATCTCATCGACGTGAACTCTGACTGACAAAAATTGGGCTGCAATCGAAAGGGGGTAGGAATTAACGCACTTGTTCCCTTATTTGAAGAAAATATCCCATTGAAACCTACCCTCGATGAGCTGTATAGACTAATGCTCACAGCATCGCATAATATTGAGATCTTCGATGTTGGATAAAACCCGATTTCCGCATCCACGCAGATCGGCTTGAGACTCAGGGAGGTGGTATACCATAGATTATGGTGTGCCCCAGTCATATGGTAATGTTTCCGATGCCCCTAGCACCGGGGGTCGTGTACAAGAGAAAGAAAGTGCGTTTTTTCAAGGCAATTGAAAATTGAGATTATTTGAGGGTTTGTAGCCGAGATAGAAGAGAAAAAAGATTTGGCGTCGAGGCGCTTGACAAAGGCTCTTGCCATTTTGGGTCATCAGCGGTTGGCCGACCAAATCCGGTTCGGCGGTCTTCGGACATTCGGTTTTCAGACTCAAAGCGCTGATGGCGGGGCGTTCCGTCGTCGCGCGGGCCACTTTCCCCGCTCAATTCTGGCGCGCAACTTCCTGAGTTCATTCCTGTTTACCTTCTGTATGACTGAGAGTTCCCCTGGCCAAAAATCCCGACCTCGGGCTCCCTAGGAAATTAAAACGAAAATCAACGAACTTGCGCCTTTGATTCTTGAAGGCTCGTCGAGGTTGATTCGAAGGCTCAATCTCATTCAATACCTACTGGATGCACTTTTTGGCCTATAACGCTGCAAATCATTCGCCCTTGGTGACGTGCGCTTCACCAATTCTGATGCGCCTCGATCTTGGCACTCTTTAGTCGAAAAACATCTACCTTCTGGATGACGCAGGCCCGCGTCATTCCTTTTCGACCCGCCTCCCGCCATCGTTCTCCATCTTTTGCGCCAGGAATCCCCTTCGCACCGCGTTTTGACACGCTTTCTGGCGCAAACTCACCCTTGAAAACCTCTGGGACGGGCAAGGCGCTTTTGCTCCAAGTTTTTCGAGGACGGAACGACTTCAATTGGTATACGACGTCATTCGATGACGCGCTTATCTTCTTCTCCTCTCGCCTCGGGCTTTGTCCCGACTCGCGCTTAAATGCTTGGTCTTTCTCTGGCGTCTGGAATACTGGCGACATCGTGTTTGGACGCCCTGCATCGCCCTGGAGTTCTAAGCGTGTTTCCTAGGTTAATTTTAACAGGCAGCGAGTGGAATTTATGAGCTTTTTGGCGGCGAACGCTCGAATGCGGCTCAAGACGTAAAACTAACAAATCAATTGAAACTCGATTTGGCCAATCTATGACGCGTCAGGGCGGCTTTTTGAGGCTCTGCTGCGCCGACGCTGCCCCGAAACGCGTCCACCGACGCGTTTGGGCGCTGCCAGTCGGGAAATGTGCTCAGAAAATGTTCCCAGACATTTGTCCCGGTGCAACTTCTGAGCACATCCAAGATACCTCCCCAGCCGATGCCCTCAGTAGGCCGCATCGATGAGTGTCGTCGGTGCACTCACAAGCCGTTCATCTTTCTCTTATTGGACATCGTATCCCGCACCGGTGTGTCCAGGCCACGGCGCGTGCGCCGTGGGCGAATTCTTTATTTTCTTTTCTTCACTTGAACTTTCACTCGTTGCTTTCACTTGTCCTTTCTTTTGGTTGATCATGTTCATTAACTCTTTCACTTTAGCCTCTCAATACTTCAGTTACCATGCCGAAACTACGCCCGGAGGCCGAAACTTTGCTTCAACACTGAATTCGACTTTGCCCGGGCCTTCCGCGACTTCAAAACAGTTTAAAACGGTTAGTATCTGCTTTAACGTTCGTTCCAATGCCCCCTCAACTCAAAATTTCCATCCTTAGACCCCCACCATGCTGAAATTATGCCCCGACCTCGAACCTCTGCTCCGGCGCCGGACCTTTGAACCCACATCAACTTCAACTTTGGCCTTCAAGTACTGCAAGTTCAACGATGGTTAGTACTTGCTCAACGATCCCTTCATGTTTTCCGAGCTCAAAAATGCGTTTTTCAGCGAGTTACCCTGCCGGAATCACGCCCATAGGCTGAACCTCTGCTTCAACATGCAGTTCAACATTTGCGGCAAATATTTTACTTCATCACGGTCAGTGTTTTTCCAACGTTCATTGCATTGATTCTTGAGCTTATAATCTTCGCTGCCAGGCCGCTACTATGCCGAAACTCTGCTCCGACATCGAAACTTTGCCCCGATGCCAAAACTTTGATCCAACATTCAAATCCAACTTGGCCTTGCAACTTCCAACTTCAAGGACTCCATTGAGGTTAGTCCTTTCGTTTACCTTCACTTGTACGTTCCTTGAACTCATATGTCCCCTTTTCAGCCCGCTACCATGCTGAAATTACGATCGGAGGGCCGAAACCTTGCTCTCACAATAAATTCGACTCTGCGGCAAATTTTTAACTTCATCATGGTTCGTCCTTATTCAAACGTTCATTGAGACGTTCTCGGAGCTCACGAACCTCTCTTTACAGGCTGAACGTATGCTCCGGGCCTGAAACTACGCCCCGACCGAAATTTTGCCTCAAGCTCAAAATTCAACTCTGCCCGCCGGTTTTCAACTTCAAGGACTCCATCGAGGTTGGTCCTTTCTTTCACCTTCAATTTGATGTTTCTTGAACTTTAAATCTATCTTTTTCAGCCGGCACTACACCGAAACTACGCTTGAAGGCCGGACCTATGCTTCAACATTCAAATTGAACTCCGCTGCAGTTTTCAACTTCAAACTACTTCATTGTGGTGAGTTTTCCTCAGAGGTGATTCGTCTTGATGAGTTATGGCTCATACGACGTTTTATAGCCTTCCGACATGTCCAAACTTTGCTCTGAGGTCGAAATTATGCTCGAACGAAAAATTCAACCATGCTCGGCGATCTCGGGGACTTCAAAATGCTTCATCAAGGTAAGTTTTCTTCATTTACGGGACATACCACGAGTTCCATTAACTTGCGCAGTGATGCTTGCACCATTTGTGTGGTGGAAGCCGGAAATTCAAACTGCCCATACTCACTATGATGAAAGGAAGGATCGAGTGCCTGTTGAAGCACGAAAACGGCTGGCCGAAGTACTTGGCGCAGAATGATGGATACGGGGATCGGAGGAACCCAATCTCCCCGCGCTGCATATTCCTCATCCGAAATTTCGAGAGGGCGAACCATTCTACACGCTTCTTCAACCCTATTGGCCAGAGCACGACCGGCAGGGCTGCCAATTAAATGAGCTATTTCACCCGGAGAATTTGGCGGAGAGGGCGTAGAATCCATTCCAGTGCGACAATCTGCGAGGATAACGGGCGAATGTGAAATGGCTACTGAACAGGGTCGATACAAGTGGCCTATTTATGCTATGCGATACGGAGCGAGACTTCTCGAACAAAACAGAGTTGGACTCAATTCACGTTACGACACGACAGTCACCCTCCGAGTCCTAGGAAAATCTGCTCCGTATTGGTTATCAAGAATGAGGGGAAATCTGTTTGGTCTTCAACTTCGCTCCAGGCACGACCAATCATCAGCGCACGAGAAAGGTTGAGCTGGATAGTCGACGGGGTGACACGATTCGCGCTTTCTGGTACGTAAACGGCCACCAACTCATTTAAAAGTTCAAGCCCGCGCAGGCAGCCTCCACGGAAAGCAACATATGCCTGCGGGGCACTCGATTGATCACCTATGGAGATGTCTGTGGGAAGTTGGCCACCATCATCAAGCAAACGGAACTGCCATACAACGTGCTGGTTATGCGCCAGCTCGAATGTTCAAAAAGACAGCCGGACTCACCAAGAATCCCATAATATTGGAGAGAGCATCGTGCACGAGAATTAATTCCAGCATGGTCAATTCGTGGCGGTGCAGCCATCCAGTATTGGCGGGCTGGAGGGCGCAATCAAGGAGGTGGACGGATGGGCGAATATAGCGTTCCATAACATCGTCAAGTTCATCACGAGTCGCGCTGCCTGGCTCGAAATGGAGGGCAGTATCAAGCGCGTATTCGTTCACGAGTTTGTACGCGTCCTCGACACCATAAAAGTTTGAGTCGAGAGTGATACGCGGGAGACGATAAATGTTGGACATTGCCGCCAGGTATACGAATCCGGAGAGGGCGTACAAACGGGAAATGGATTTCGGCAGCATACAAGCGCGTCTATTTATACGGGAGATTCCAGGAGATCGGACTGCACCCTTTGCATCTCCGTTGAGTCCACTCTGAAAGCTCTCGGCCACAGGCTTCTTCATCTGAACACAAAGTAGGGCTAACGCTTCGGCAAAAACGGCCTCCACCCCCGCCTTGTAAACAGTCAGCCAGATGGCCACGTTCAGGCGGAGACTCTACCATGTCTGTGAGCAGTCCGTCAATGCTTTCCTTTTGCATGCCCACCACCCTGCCATCCGAGTCCGTTTCGACCAGTAATGCGCCATCAACACGGGAAAGCGCGAGGAGGGTTGCTTCTACAACTCGCTGTACATCCGTCCACGCGGGGCTGCATATTTTTTCCTTGGTCGAGAAATCCAAAACGGGGTTGTCATTCACAAGGATCCGTTTGAAGTTGCACGGCGGCTGCCGTGAAACAAAAATTACTTTGACGGTCCGGTGTGGGTCATACTCCTTGTAATCCAGAAAAATAGCCTGTTTGGAGACACGGAAGAGTGCAACCGTTTCCGCGCACTCCTTCAAGAAGAATTCTGCCTGCGAAACGGCGAGTCCGAATACGTTGACTCCATGGATGTCCGGGACGTCGTCACCATTGAATCCCACCAAATACAACAACACACCAAGGAGATAAAACATCCACGACGCTTGCGTAGGGGTGTTGTGACGGCTGAAGTTGCGACGAAACTCGTTCTGCCGGATGTGCACCGCGTAGTACTACAAACAGATTTAAATTCAAGATCACCTCGAAACGGACTTGTTGGAAGCACAAACCATATGGTCTACTATGATTCGGACGCACACACGCGCCTCGTGCAGATCTCAGGCGGTGAGAGAGCTCCGTGTACGGGTGGCCCACCGATCCTCCAGGACAGAAATCACTACCAGGAACACTTTGAAGCGGAGGTTCTGCTGAAGGAATTGAGCAAGACCTCCGGCGGGGACATCCATGCTCTTGGCAGGTAGCATGGCAACGGTGGAATGGAATGGAAGGCTGCTGTATTGTGGAGGCAGTCAACACTAGAGGGTCGGCCAGACAAAACTAAGAGTAGCCCAGAATGACAGAACAATAGTGTGGTCATTCAAGAGCGGCCACTATAGAAAGGTACATGGTGGTCAAGACCAAGAAGAAGAACTAATGACTAAATACGTAAGACGATCAATGTCCAATTGTGATACTAATCAGGCAGTATAAGAACAACATAAGGTAAGGAACTCGGCAACAGAAAGGTAAGGGGGATGTTGAGGAGTGATATATGGGATCGTCGAGGAAAGGAACAAGGGTGAGTCCGACGATAAGAGCAATCTGAAAGTTAAAGGCTGGACCAGTGCAGAGAAAAGTGGTGAGGTTGAAGCGGCAGCCTTACATGGAACCGTCCAATGGCAGAAGCATCCATGCGATAAACGAGGATTGAGGTTTTCAACCACTGGATGTCTGTTATTTATAGTGTCGCCAACCGGGGACGGTCGGCATTCAAAAGTGGGGAGGAGATGTGAGCTGTCACTTTGTGATACGCTCCAAACGTAGCCAAATGGGAGGAAAAACATACTTTCACGATGGCGACTCCGTATCCAAGAATATGACAACCGGTCGCACCGCCAAATAAAAAAGACTCACACCACCACAAGGCCAGACCCCAAATCGAACGGAGATCTTGCGAGGAAACATTACAGGCTCTGTATTCAAAACAAGACCTGAATTAAAAAGGGGAGGTCGAACCCACACCAGAAATTCTGTCACATCATGGTCACACCATTTTTGGTGTGATTTTTTTTTTTGGGTTGTTTCCTGTTGTTTCTTGTCTCTGGAGCCACTCTTGCTGTGCTCATTGGCATAATGTAATCTAGTGCATTGTAATTTAAATTTTCTGCCGCTTGCTTGAGTTGAAGAATAGGAATATGTGTTTGGGGTGCCGGCCCGGATGGCTAGGGTTTTCCACCCCAGACCCCGACCGCTGCGCGGTGCTACCGCTCACCGCGGAGGCCCACTGCGTGGTGCTAGGTGCTCGCCGCTCAGGCCCAGATGTCTAAAAAAAACACGCACAGTAATCGAACACGTGGCCTCGGCAAAACAAGCAATCTGAAGATATTCTAATCTTAACCACTCGGACAACAGAGGATGACGGTAATTGAAATTGATAGTATATGGCGTTAGGGAGTGTCACCTGTCACAGCGTGACAGAATTCCCGGTATGAGTCTAAATTCCTTAAAGAGGATGGCCAGACTCCGAATCGAACGGAGACCTTGCGAGGAAACACTGTGGTGTCTGTATTCGTCTCGCATGTGTTACCACTCCGTCACCTGGCCGTGATTAGGACGAAGAGCTTCGACAAATGGACAAAACAATACGGACTTGGATGAAAATAAAAACCCAACTTTCGCGCCCAAGGCCAGACTCTGAATTGAACAGAGACCTTGCGCGGGGACATTATTAAGTGCTATATTCGTCTCGCATGCGTTCCCACTCTGCCACCTGGCTGTGATAAATCTGCAAGGAAGGAAGAAGCAAAACGGAAGCACAGCTAAATTCAATACAGAGACGGATCGATGGCGGGCCGGCATACGGAGTGGGTTCTTGGGAAACAGGGGGACCAAACAGGAAACGGAGTTGGCACGAGGCAAGTCTGAATCGACTGTCAGCCCCTTCAAACATAGGGAGCACATGGAGATCGACGGGGCGAGTCAGGATGGAAACGGAGGAGGGCTCCGTTTCCTAAACAAGGAGTCATTACGTGCAAGTATCCGATGGAGAACTGTATAAAAGCCAGCTGTATGATACGGAATGATAATCTTATGACCTCCCACTGCATATACCTAAAGCTACTCCCCCTGAAGTACACCAGGTGGGGATTTAAATTGAATACACTGCGCCACGGGTCGTGCCGCCCAATAGTAGGACAAACCAAGGTCACCTAAAGGCCAGGGCTTGTCAAGAAACCCCGTCCGTCTCACCTCCGTTTCGATAAATCGATACAGAGGAATATAGTCAATCTGGAGTTGAAAGTGCGCGGTAGTAGATTACGCGGCACACCACCAAACGGCCAGTTGCCTAACTTGGCTTTGTGCAACCGTTCTTTTTCGGAGTTCAAACGCGTATCCTTGCGAAGAACCCACCCCATCGTATACAGAAGGCCTATCCTACACGATCATACCATTTCCCCCATTCAATTCGCACACTTCACCCCCGAGTCTTGGAAACGGAATTAAATCCGTTTCAAGGCGTTCACCAAACGGAGGAACCGGGCTACGAAGGGAATCACTATAGCCGTCCGTATAGTGTTACACTGCACTGAAGAGACCTGCCGTCCAATACACTTGAGACGGGTGGATAAAACATAACAGATAACCCGAGTACTCCGGAACGGAACAGCATTCACATTGCTGAGCGAACCCTTCGAGCAAGTGTAGAAGACTATCCATCTGCGGTACATTCGGAAGGCCAGTCCCCAACAAAGAACCAAATCTTCGAGGAACCTGGCAAAGTGTTCACTCCATACGGAGAGGACTGTACACACACACACCACAAATTTATATACCGCGCATTAGCATACCTTAAACTACGCAGCTCTGCGACAGAGCAATTTCCTCCTAGAGGACGAATTAAATTCTGTAAACACTACTTGACTATACTTACCCCGGGTCAGGCAGTTCACAGAACCGCAGTCTGCATCACAACGTCAGAGGACCTTGCTAACTTCTTTTGGGTATACATTTATTGCAGGTACAGATGCCCTCGGAAGGTTATAACAGGTTATAACTGACAACGGCTCGGAGGTGAAGGCAGCATTTAAGAAGCTTATGAAGAAGCAGAACATACCTCATGTGCGAATTTCTCCTTACAATAAACATGCCAGCGGAGTTGTTGAGCAGGGGCATTATACGATCAGGGAATCCATCGTGAATGCGTGCAGAGGAAAGATACAGATGTGGCCGGAGAAGCTGGCCGCGGCCTTGTTAGCTGATTGAGTGACAGTTAGCCGAGTCACGGGTTTCTCACCCTTCCAACTCCTCCACGGATGTGATCCCATCTTGCCATTTGACTTAGCTGAGGCCACGTTTATGGTAAGTGGGTTTCAATAAGGAATGACGACTGCTGAACTGCTCACTCTGCAAATTCGCCAACTTTCGAAGCATGATCGCGACATTAAACAGGCTACAGATATATTACGACAAGCCCGGTTTGGATCCAAAATGCAATTCGAAAGGAGATTCATAAAGAAACTGCGGCGCACCGAGTACAAGAAGGGCGAGCTGGTGTTGGTGCGAAATGTTGCCATCAAATCAGAGGTGAGCTCACGGAAGAAGACCGATGATCACTACTTTGGGCCGTATGAGGTTGATTGCCGTAACAAAGGCAGTGCATATATATTAAAAGAGCTTGACGGCACTTTGTTCCATTGGAATCCAACCGCGGCTTTTTGCCTCCTGCCTTATATTACTCAGAATCATTGGTTTATGCGCAACAATCCGGAGAAAGAAGATGTCTCCGACGAGGAGGAGGATTAAGAAATGTTTGAGTCATTCGACAAAGGTTGGGATTAATGCAACCATATTTAGATCCACCAGGGCATGCAGGGCCGCGTAATCATTGCAATAAAAGAAGCATCCTGCGCAACGGTGTCAAATAAGCTTTCTTCCCACTGCAGCAACATATGTATAAAAGGAGGGGTCTCTGCGTTTTTCGAATTCCCTTGTTCACCCCCGCCACTTGCAGAACCACCTCACTATGTCTTCCCACCGAAGTACCAGAGTCCCTTGGCGCGTACAAGTGCCCGGAAAAGCCTCTCCATGGGGGAAATGCGGCGTCCGGCATCATTGAGCGCAGAGGTAAGCATGCACAAACATTATTCATTATGCCATTCATTTGTCATGACTATCATGTCCACCTAGAGCATTAAAGCGGTTGCTCAGCTGCATCAGGAGGTTCTAGTTCGTGAAACCCAGGACCAGCATCTTGTCCAATCTGTGCCGCCCCATTTCCCCGGTTCACCACCACCACCCTCATTGGCAGCAGACTACGATGTTGTGTCCACCTGGTCCGATGTTCCCAGCGCCCACCTAACCGTCTCGAATCTGGGAGCCCTGGCCAACCCCGAGTCCCCAATCAGGGTTGTACGCTCCACGCCGACTTTGCCAATGGCCATGGCTTTCTATCCCAACACCATCATCAACCATGTCTATCTCGTGCCCCACATAGCGATGAGCCAGGACGACGAGGACACACTGCGTATCAAAACACGCTATGGGTGGGAGAACCGCTGCCATGAGCATCTGAGCCAGATGGAGCAGAACTCTACGTACGTTGTGGTGAAGGAGCCCGTCATCATCTGGCTGAACGCAAAGGAGAACATCTTCGAGCTGCGGAGCCGGCCATGGAAACTCTTGGGACCAGGAGACGAGTGTTTCGGACTGCTGGTAGGGAACTGGCGGCTCACTGAGAAATGCGAGCGCCGCACAAAGTCGGGGACCAAGAAGCACCACCGTCACGAGGAGTGGGTATATGCTCTGATTGAGAACGTGGAGACCGAGGAGAAGACCTACCTAAAGATGCCAGCTCATATGGTCAGGATAACAAGTTAAACACTGGGCGGATCCCAAGGCCTTAATGCGTTATTCTGGGGTACTTGCCCCACAGCCACAATGCCTTATATAAGGCCTGTTCAGGGCCCCCTGCAGCCTTGATGGCGGCTCTGGAGGCCATCGGAGTTTGAAATAAAGATCATTTAAAATCAATTAAACCATAAATAAATTACAGCTGTTTGCAGATCTAATGGCACTAGCCAAATTCCCACAAACAAGAGCAAATTTGATGCCGTCCTTCTTCCCGCGTCTATTGCGGGCTCAATTCTCAACGGATTCACTCGAAACTAGGTGCATTCGAGAGCGCTTCAGCGGTGCTACCAAACATATATGGTCTTATGCACTAATTGCAAGTTTAAAAATTCGGTCTTATTCGGCTGCTCAGCGATTTTGGGTCATACCCTTATTTCTCCCTCAATTCTTGATTCATCAACCTCAAACTGGGTTTTTCTGAACGGGAATACCTTAGCCATGCCCCCCTTACCCACTTTCTTCACCAGAACCCCGATTCAAACTGCGGACTCGGTTAATCCTCCCGATATCATCCGCAAATGTTGCCCGGACATTTTCTCGCTCAATTCTCAACAGATCTTCTTCGTTGAAGGTGTGTTGTACTCCCTGAAAGAGTCCCTTTCTCGACGCTGACGTCCCTTTGGCGATAATTGCATCCTTCAGCTTGATCAGAGCACTCAGCAAACGGTGCCTTCCACAAAACTAGCTGTCACGGCCGCGTGTAACCTTGCCTCCTCTCCGCACCTCTCCGCAGCGGCAGGAGCGACTGCCGTACAGATGCAGAACCCAATTAGATAACATCATCAGGTAAGATCAAGGATATCACTTTGCCGAAGGGCGTACTGGGCTTCGTACGCGCATGGGTCCACGTGCGATTCTGTGCTGCGTGCACGGGGCCGTTTCCTCCGCCCGGAGGGTGTGATCGCACCGAGCCAGTACAAATGGTACTGATTCTGTGCAATCCAACCGAGGTCTCCAAGGACCGAGTCAGCTTTCGGAATGATGTTCATGGTATGTGAGGCGGCTACCGTATGTTCGGCTGGTGTGATTTGTTTAACATCCTTGTAGGCTTCGACCTCTCGACAATGGTGGCAGAACTACTACGAAGCTATCGTTGACGTCGTAGATCCAGAGACAATTCTTAGCGTACCGTACACTGTTGAGGTAACTTGAGGTCAACCGTTCAACTCAACCTTTCTACGCCGTACAGCCTGACTCAGGTAGACTTCATCTCCTCCGTCCAGCCGGTCTCCAGTGTCGAGCAGCACACTAAAGGCAATTCCTTTCACCT
This sequence comes from Mycena metata, assembly GCA_029378385.1. Taxonomy (NCBI): domain Eukaryota; kingdom Fungi; phylum Basidiomycota; class Agaricomycetes; order Agaricales; family Mycenaceae; genus Mycena; species Mycena metata. The sequence continues at coordinate 33,242 of JARKIB010000168.1, read as the reverse complement.
CTACTTTGATACCTTCTTCACCATCGATGGGCAGGCCATGACCAAAGACACGGAGGTGAAGAACATCCGCGAGAATGGCGCCATCCCGGCGGAGGTGTGGTTCGTCGGCAGGTGTCCTGTTCCGCGGTGTCAGCAGATCGAAGCGGCGAAAGTAACAAGCTCTAGTACGGGCCCCAGTATCTCTATATATATTGGAAGCCATCACTGTTTCTACTGAGGAAGGTGCATATGGTGCTTGTCCACTCTTTTTTTTCCAGCACGGTTGTCCGACGTAATGCAGACTCAATTGCCACCCGCAACTTCCACCGCGTCAAAAGCTAAACGAATTTGCATGAACTGGGTGTCGAGATTTACTATACAATGAAGAGCCACTCGAGGCCCCTGGTGTGACTGTGGTGCAGATGCGAAGTTCGGTGATTTACTGTACAGCCATGTTGTTTATCTACACTGGCCAGGTTGCGGTGTTTCGTTTGAGCTTGTAGCACTCTGTTTCATATTTTGTATATAACGCTCAAGTGCTTCACCACCACGTCAAAACTTTGCAATAATCGAGGACGTGTTGAATTACAGCAAACCAAACATATCATGATCATGAACCAGTGCCCATACATTGCCTGCAACCGCCCCTACTCCCCCGCAGTGGTGAATTCACCAGCCTGTCTGCACGCAGCTCTCGCAATCAGCTGGAATAAGATAAAAAATGTCTGAAAGCAAGAACAAAAGCAAACTCACCTCGAGCCTTACATCATACTCCGTCCCCTGAGAGTCACACATAGTTGTGCGAGAAGGACGAAACGAGTTTCTTCCATGTGTCCCGGAATATCTCAAGGACCGGGTCGACGGAGAAATTTCTCGCTAAATCAGGCGGCAGCGGCGGCGGAAAGCCGGCCGCGTCAAGAAAGGGATCCTTTCAGGGAGTACAACACACCTTCAACGAAGAAGATCCGTTGAGAATTGAGCGAGAAAATGTCCGGGCAACATTTGCGGTGATGCGCACCAGCTCGTGCTGGGCGCGTACGCACACCATTACGGCAACACTGCTACCGATACAGCGCCTTATTCCCCGGCGCACAATTCCCAGCGCCTTTCCCACGGTTCATTAAAGTTGATCGCGCCTTTTTACTTTGCGCCTTTGCGCGGCGCCTTTTCTATTTATATCCGTAGGTCCGGCGCACTCTCTCTTTATCTCCATATGCACGGCGCACTTCTCTTCGCAAGGCGCACTTTCTATTTATATCCTTTTGGCGGCGCCTTTTTACTTTGCGCTCTTGCACGGCGCCTTTCGACTTATCTCCATTCTCATAGCACTGCCCCCTTCCTTTCCTATAAAAGCCCCCTTCTTTACACTGTACTGTAGAGACCGGCCCCCACCAATACATCTCTCATTTGGTTTGTCTATCACCCTCTGCAGTTCACCTGCCCACGTTCTGAGTCCTTCGTCGTCCCCGATCACCGTCGCTTCTGTGTCCTTCGTCGTTCCCGATCACTGTCGTTCTCGCCTTCGCCGTCGCCATCGCCTACGCTTGTCCTCCGTCGCCTCCGTCTAGACCGCTCACACGTACCTGATTGGTATTGGGACGTTTGGACCACCTCGCACACCCACGTTCAGACTCTCGCTTGCTGAGTGTTGTTGTTCATTTGTTTGTTCAGCTCCGCTCTTAGGGCCCGAGTCAGCGTATCATATTGGAGCCCACCGCGAGGGGTTCTAAAATAGCTTCCAATCCATCCCGTGTGTTACGCGGAAACGAACTTCGTAACCTTCGCCAAGAAATTATAGCCGCGGGTTTTAACCCTGAAGATCCATCGCTTTTTGAACTCGTCCCGTACCACTTATCACACCACGCGAATATTGCCTCGCCTTCGCCTTCGCGTTCACCATCACCGCCGCTCTTACGCCCGGCAGATTTTATCGAACCACACACCATTTCCATTTCAATAATGGCCCAACCATCTATGCCCGCTCGTGGTGACCGTACGGCCCCCACATTCGACTCGACCAACCCGCGCGAACTCCCGCGCTTCTTTACCGACCTCGAATTTCACTTCACGCGTTGTGGCGTCACAGACCACGCCGAGAAGAAGTCCCACGCGACTCGTTTCCTCAGCTTCCGCGACCAGGATGCTTGGGAATCTCTCCCCGAGTTCACCACGGCGACTGTGTCCTATACGGAATTTAAGGCAGCTGCCTTGAAACTTTATCCTGGAACCGATGCAGATAAAAAGTATACTTTAGCAGATCTAGATGTTCTTGTTGGCGCCTACGCACGTACGGGAATACACACGAAAGGCGATTTCAGCGAATTTTATCGTGACTTTTCCACGATATCCGTGTACCTTATCAAGCAAGGCCGACTTGCTCCGTGCGAGCAGACTCGTTCCTTCAAGCGTGCGATGCAGCCAGAGACCCTGTGGGAGCGCATTGATCGCCGCCTTCAGGTGAAGCAGCCCGATGTCGGACCGGAGGACGCACATGATTTGGCAGACTTGAAAGAAGCCTGCAGATTTTGTCCTTCAGGGAACATCCATAAAACCAACCTCTTCTGTTGAATATTCATCGCCCGCGGCGACCCAGATTAAATCTGAGCCCGAAGTTGCGGTATTGGCCAGCACCTTCACCAAATTCATCGAGTTTATTAGCCAAAATCCGGGAGTCCTCGCTGCGGCGAATACTCAGACCCAGAACCAATTATACCCTCCTCGAAACACGAACACTCGTCCCGACGGTTGCACCTATTGCAACGGGCCGCATTATATTGCAAATTGCGAAGCCGTCACTGCAGATAGCCAAACGGGCATCTGTAAACGCGACATTAATGGACGAGTTGTCCTTCCCTCCGGCGCGTTTGTTCCGCGGCACGTTCCAGGCCGTAACCTTCGCGAGCGCATCCAGGAATGGCACCGCCAGAACCCCGGTCAGATTGCTGCAGCACAAATGATGCTGGACACCTACCAAAATTCCACCTTCCAACAGCCTTCGAATCGCCTCTCAATTGAGGAACGTCAGGCTTGTTTGGACCAAGAAAATGAAGCCTTGGAAAGATTGCGCCAGGCTCAATATATTCAAACTCGAGCACAGGCCCGCCGTGTCGCCGAGACCGGTGGCCATGTTGAAGAACCAGAGCAGCCAATTCGGCGTGTACTTCCGCGCCCTCGCTCCCCAATTGCACCCGCACATATTCCTGCTCCTCCGCTTCGAGTTCCCGTTGCTCCCCCGATCCAGCGCATGCCGGAGCACCCGTATGCAAACGTGCGCGATGCCGCTTATGCCGAACCCCGAGGCCGTAATTTCGGAGTACCAGCGCCGCCGATGCCTACCGGAAAGCGCCACGAGCCTGCTTATCGCAGTACCGCACCGGTGGTTGACAATAAAATTGCCACAAACGTTTTTGACCGCTCGATGGATGCGCCCGTTACGCTTTCACAGCGCGAATTGCTTTCGATCGCTCCGGACCTTCGAAACCAGTACAAGGAAATAACCACGAGTCGGCGCGTCGCTCCCGAGGCGCATCTGGAACCTGCGAAAGCCCAGTTCTTCAATAATATTGATGAAAATCCGCTCCCGTTCAACGCTGAACCGACCGTTGAATTTAAAGAACACACGGCCGAACCTATAAATGTTGCAACCTTTGGCACGTTCACGAGCAGCATGCCCGCTACATTTGAACAAACTGTTGAACAGGACCTTCCTCGCGACGCCCTTGTGGCTAACGACGAATTTGCAACCCTATATGATGCTGGTATACTCCCCGACGCCGGCGAACTTCATGTTGCCGAAGACTCTTCCGCGATCCGCTCAGTTTTACCTATTGTGGATAACCAGCGCCGCGTCGAGTGCATTTACGACACAGGTTCTCAAATTGTTGCTATGTCCGAGGCAGTTTGCAACAACTTGCAGCTCCCATATAATCCCCGTATTACGATTAACATGGAATCCGCGAACGGCACCGTTACTCCGTCCCTCGGCCTCGCTCGCAATGTCCCGTTCAAATTCGGCGAAATTACACTTTACCTCCAAGTTCACATTGTTCGCGCACCCGCCTATGATATTCTCCTCGGCCGCCCATTCGATAAATTAACCGAGTCCAGAGTAAATAACTCCGCCAACGGCGACCAGACGATTACGATCTGTGACCGCAATAGCGGCATAGAATTGACTATTCCTACGGTTCTGCGTGGCAGGACCCGGCAGCCTTTGCCGCAGGATTTTCGCGCCTCGAGGAATTGATCCCTGATCAAGGAGAAGTCGCCCTTGTCATAATTCCGCATTCTAGCGCCCCCGGAAGATTTATTATTGAAGCATACTCGGTTCTCGCATCGGACTACCCCCACGAACAACTTCAACAAGCTTACCTGTCAGCTTGCTCGCAGTTGCCTTCTCCCGACCCTATTACTCCTACGCGCACCCTCGTTCAACCTGTGGTACCGCCGTGCAGTCGTGATTCAACTCGCGCTGCTTATACCAATTTTGTTTCCTCACCTCCGCTGGCAACATATGCCAAGAAGAAATATAAACCAGTCGCACAGAAAGTCAGGCCTGTCCTTGGCAGTTTACCTGAAAAATTCCGCATTGTCCGCAATATTCGTGGTGATCCCTTGGCACATATGCCTATTCTCTCACCCAATCCACCACCATTCTTTCCAACTGGACGTTATACTTCCGAATGCCGTGATATTATTGATCGCGCTCACACCGGAGACTTCTTATGGCCCGCCGAACGCGCTTTCATGCACTACTTCATGTGCCTTCATAATAGAGGTTTCGCCTGGAATGATTCCCAACGAGGAAAATTCCGCCAGGACTTCTTCCCACCCGTTGAGATACCCGTTATTCCGCACACGCCTTGGGTTCAACGGAATATTCCTATCCCGCCCGGCATTTACGATGAAGTTTGCCGATTAATCCGAGCAAAAATTACTGCTGGCGTGTACGAGCCCTCGAATTCGTCATACCGCTCTCGTTGGTTCTGTGTGCTCAAGAAAGACGCCACCAGTCTTCGCATCGTTCACGCACTCGAAGCGCTGAATGCCGTTACCATTCAACACAGCGGAGTTACCCCTTTACTCGACCAGGTTGCAGAACAATTCGCCGGTCGCGCCTGTGGCGGAATGCTCGACTTATATGTCGGCTACGACGAACGCGTTATCGCAGAGTCTTCCCGCGACTACACCACGTTCCAAACACCATACGGCGCCCTTCGACTTGTTACCCTTCCGATGGGTTGGACAAATTCCGTGCCAATTTTCCACGACGATGTCACACACATACTGCAGGCCGAAATTCCACACCATACAATCCCTGTCATCGATGATTGTCCCGTGCGCGGTCCTGCTTCGCGCTACCAGGACTCCAACGGAAATTACGAGACTATCCCCGAGAACACCGGTATTCGCCGTTTTGTCTGGGAACATTTCCAGGTTCTCAATCGCATCGTTACACGCATGATATATTGTCGAGGTACCTTCTCGGGTCCCAAGGCCATTTTATGTTGGCACACGATCACCGTTCTTGGCCACGTTTGCACCTTCGAAGGCCGCGTTCCCGACCAATCCCACATTGCGAAAATACTGAACTGGGGACCATGCAAAGATTTATCTGAAGTCCGCGCATTCCTGGGAACCATCGGAGTTGTACGGATATTCATTTACAACTTTGCACATCGCGCCCACGCCCTCGTTCTCCTCACACGTAAAGATGTACCCTTCGTTTTTGGTTTGCCGCAAATCGAGGCACAAGAAGACTTGAAGTATGCGCTGGTACACTCACCCGCACTCCGACCCATCGATTATGCCTCACGCGCACCGTGTATTCTCTCCGTGGACACCTCTTCGCTCGCGGTTGGATTCCTCCTCGCCCAATGTGACCTTGAGGATTTATCGCGCCGATATTACGCGCGTTTCGGTTCAATCACGCTCAATGAGCGCAAAGCACGATTTTCCCAGGCTAAACTCGAGCTTTACGGACTCTACCGTGCACTTCGCGCTTGGAAGATTCATTTAATCGGAGTTCGGAATATTATAGTGGAAGTCGACGCACGCTACATTAAAGGCATGCTTGCCAATCCAGATCTCGCACCAGGCGCCAGCATGAATCGTTGGATCCTCGCCATTCTCACCTTCCACTTCACCCTTGTCCACGTACCCGGAGTTTCGCACCGCCCCGATGGGCTTTCGCGCCGTAACCCTCAGCCTGGAGACGAACCCGAACCAGAGGACAACTTTGATGACTGGATCGACCAGGTTCACGGCTTCATGCACTTCATAAACGACTCGCCGCACGTTGCACGCCCGCAGAAGACCATTGCGACTTTATCCGCTGAGATCGTCCCTGACGACGAGTTGGCACCCGAATCCCTTTCATATGACAATGTCCCGCGCTCGGAGAACGCGCAGCTCGCCGATGCCCGTGTAGACCGAGTTCGACTCTGGCACGAGACGCTTCAGCGCCCTCGAGACATGAAAGACGCAGATTATCAAGCCTTCGTCCGATATTGCCAGGAGTTTTACATCACCGATAATCAACTTTGGCGTAAAGACCCGCAACAGCGCCATAAACTCGTTGTCATTCAATCACGCCGGTTATTTATCTTGCGCTCCGCACACGATGATGTCGGACACCGTGGTTTTTACGCGACGCGTGGTCTCCTCAGCGAACGATTCTGGTGGCCGTACATGGCCCACGATATCACCTGGTGGATTCATACTTGTCACCTCTGCCAAATCCGACAGATGCAACAAGTTCGTATTCCTCCCACGGTGGCAGTCCCCGCGCCATTATTCTCCAAAGTTTACATGGATACCATGCATATGCCGTTGAGCGGTGGCTACAAGTACATCGTTCAAGGGCGCTGTTCAATGATCCATTATCCCGAATTTCGCATGCTGCACAAGGAGAATGCCAAAGCCCTCGGCGATTGGATTTTCGAGGATTTATTGTGTCGTTGGGGCACACTGGTCGAAGTCGTCACGGATAATGGTACCCCCTTCGTGAAAGCGCTAGCTTACCTCGAGAAGAAGTATCATGTGAAGCACATTCGCATTTCCGGCTATAACTCCCAGGCCAACGGCATCGTTGAGCGCCCGCATTTGGACATTCGGAACAGTATATTCAAGGCCTGCGACGGAGTCCAAAATAAATGGCACACCGTTACATTCTCCGTATTTTGGGCCGACCGCATCACCATTCGTAGACGTATGGGCTGCTCCCCTTACTTTGCAGCAACCGGAACGCATCCATTAATCCCTCTCGACATCTCTGAAGCAACATATCTGCTTCCTCCGCCCGATTCGGTTCTCAGCACTGAAGATTTAATCGCTCAGCGTGCCATAGCACTGCAGAAACGTCGAGAGCACCTCACTCTCCTTCATTCCAACGTCTACACTGCGAGACTTCGAGCCGCCATTAAATTCGAGCAGGACCACGCCGCAACACTACACAACTACAACTTCCAGCGCGGGGACTTAGTTCTCATGCGAAACACCGCCATCGAAAAGTCACTCAGCAAGAAGATGCGTAAACGGTACCTCGGCCCACTCATCGTCATTTCACGCAACCTTGGTGGCGCATACATTTTATGCGAACTCGACGGTTCTGTTTTCCACCGACCAATCGCTGCCTTCCGAGTTATCCCATATTTTGCCCGCCAGAGCATTCCTTTACCGCCATTCGAGGAACTCCTCGATATCTCGACCGAACGCCTTCGCGAAATGGAACAGAGTACACTTGTGGACCCTGAGGACGACGACATAGAGCCATAGAACCCACGGTTTCAATCTCAGTTGGGAGGAACAAACACTATTCGATTTCGGCTGCCTGAGGACAGTCAATTCTTCAGTTGGGAGGAGATGATGCGCACCAGCTCGTGCTGGGCGCGTACGCACACCATTACGGCAACACTGCTACCGATACAGCGCCTTATTCCCCGGCGCACAATTCCCAGCGCCTTTCCCACGGTTCATTAAAGTTGATCGCGCCTTTTTACTTTGCGCCTTTGCGCGGCGCCTTTTCTATTTATATCCGTAGGTCCGGCGCACTCTCTCTTTATCTCCATATGCACGGCGCACTTCTCTTCGCAAGGCGCACTTTCTATTTATATCCTTTTGGCGGCGCCTTTTTACTTTGCGCTCTTGCACGGCGCCTTTCGACTTATCTCCATTCTCATAGCACTGCCCCCTTCCTTTCCTATAAAAGCCCCCTTCTTTACACTGTACTGTAGAGACCGGCCCCCACCAATACATCTCTCATTTGGTTTGTCTATCACCCTCTGCAGTTCACCTGCCCACGTTCTGAGTCCTTCGTCGTCCCCGATCACCGTCGCTTCTGTGTCCTTCGTCGTTCCCGATCACTGTCGTTCTCGCCTTCGCCGTCGCCATCGCCTACGCTTGTCCTCCGTCGCCTCCGTCTAGACCGCTCACACGTACCTGATTGGTATTGGGACGTTTGGACCACCTCGCACACCCACGTTCAGACTCTCGCTTGCTGAGTGTTGTTGTTCATTTGTTTGTTCAGCTCCGCTCTTAGGGCCCGAGTCAGCGTATCAGCGGATGATATCGGGAGGATTACTGTACGGTTTCGCTCAATTCGTAAGTCACGCGTCACGGGGCCTCAAAATTTCAGAAAATTTTCGAACGTGTCACGGGTCACCGAGGGCATTTTCGAAAGTGCAAAAGAAGTCACGGAATCATTGAAAATGAGTTGAAAAATCAAATTTTCTTTCCCACAATACCTTTTGGTTAAAAGAACTGCGCCGCTTCCTCGAATGCTAAACCGGAGCTCAGTAACATCAAATAACTGCTTCAGGGTACTTGTTTCCTGGTTATCTGCGACTTATTTGGTCAAATATTGCAACAGTGAGTAACACTGATTTAACTTTTGGTTCAACCATAGCAGATCAACCTGAAATTGATCTTTCTAGCAGTGTTTTAACCCCACACCAACAGGCCAGTCTCTGCCACATTTTCGAACTTTTTTTCCCGGTCACGGTGGGTTCGGTGAATTTTCGAACACTGAAGTTCGAAAATTTATGTCACGGGTCACAGCCACGGAGAATTGAGCGAAATAGTACAGTAACCGAGTCCGCAGTTTGAATCGGGGTTCTGGTGAAGAAAGTGGGTAAGGGGGGCATGGCTAAGGTATTCCCGTTCAGAAAAACTTAGTTTGAGGTTGATGAATCAAGAATTGAGGGAGAAATAAGGGTATGACCCAAAATCGCTGAGCAGCCGAATAAGACCGAATTTTTAAACTTGCAATTAGTGCATAAGACCATATACGTTTGGTAGCGCCGCTGAAGTGCTCTCGAATGCACCTAGTTTCGAGTGAATCCATTGAGAATTGAGCCCGCAATAGACGCGGGAAGAAGGACGGCATCAAATTTGCTCTTGTTTGTGGGAATTTGGCTAGTGCCATTAGATCTGCAAACAGCTGTAATTTATTTATGGTTTAATTGATTTTAAATGATCTCATACAATAAAATTGCATTCTGCCCTATTATTCAATCATAATTGATATGAAGTCTCCCAAAACGGATTCTTTGGGCATGTATCATGTAGTTATAGTAGAAAAGTGCACAATTAACCCTCAGTACACACCATGCCTCATGCTTTAATGTGGTTTTTCATTATCCTCTTGTGTGCCATATTCAGCTGTCCACAGGGTCAGTGAAGAGGCTCTGATGGCTCCTAGTTGTTTTCCTGAGCTATATGAACAGTTTTGAGCCTAAAGGCTGGCCAATATATGATGAAAAAAGTCGAAAAGGCAAATCAAACATTTTGCTTATTTTATGAATAGGCCACTAAGGAGACCATATTGTGTGATATAAACAATGGGAATGGACTGAGACAGTTCAGTTACCCCAGAATACACTTTATTTCAACTGTTTTGGGGGATCTTTGACTGAATGCTGCTTGCGAGGATGTGTGTTCAGATCCAACTTTCGGTCAATATGTTAACCATACTTCGAAACACCAACTGGCCAAAACTGGGCCAAAACACTTGAAATAAAGTGTAATTCACATCGTTTACACTGTCTCTTGCCTATACCATTGTTGATTCCACAAGATATGGGCTCCTTGGTGCCCTATGTATGAAATCAGCAAAATATGTCATTGGCATTTTTGAATTTTATCATCGCATATTGGCCAGCCTTTTAACTCCAAACCGTTCATATACCTAGGAGAGCTAGTAGGAGCCTTCAGAACGTTATCTATGGCCATGTGGCATGGTGAATATGGTAAACAAGAATATAACATAAAATCACCTCAAATCATAGGGTATAGGTCTGCCTGGGTGGGGGTTGTGCACTTTTCCAATATAAATACATTATCCAATCCCTAAAGGTATGTTTTTGCCTGTATCATACCATGGAGAAGTGCATAATAAGGCCAAAGTGCAATTTCCTTGCATGGCCAAATTGCGATGTTTTGCATTATTAGGAGGTGATATACTGCCTAGAAGATGTAATCCTAACATGATGGAGGTTGTGGACACATTTAACAGCCATTTTAATCGATATATTCTCAAGGTATTTTAGCCAGAATATAATTGATCAATTTTCGCCATTTTCACCATATTATTGCCCTGTAATAGGCTCTACTATGTTCCTGTTGGCGACAAGGAACCTGTAATAACATCAATATACGGTTAGACCATTCAAAACGGTTCAATTATAGGCCAGGGAGCGAAAATTTCCTTTTCGGGATGAGAAGCGGTGGTGTCCGAAAAAGGAAGGTCCTCCGAAAAGTGTCTGATGCCTATGCCCATCTTGTAGAGCTCATCAAGGGCTGCAAGAGTCATTAAAAGCACTTTTCAATCAGTGGCCTCGTTGGCCCGCAAAATGCGAAATACTTTCCCAGAGCCGGCTCTTTTTCAACCAACAGGGGCTTTTAAAGCAACCAGGCATCAATTGTAACCCAATACCGGCGGCTATAGCATCCCAATATAACCAGCCATCAATTTTAAGGCAATGACCGGAGCCATCATTCCCAACCCAATATGGACAGCCATCAAATCCACGGCAATGGCCGGTGATTTATACATTATTTCACACACAAGTTATTAGATAATTCTTTCGGGAAGCCCCAGGCAGATGCCGAAGCAAGCCGTGCAAGGCCGGGATAATGCCCGCCGGCAAAGACAAGGCACTGTAGTACCCGAGGGGTCCCGGGATCACCCGCAGTTCCCCAAATGGGCACCCAGGCAATAACACCTTAAGCCCTTGGAATGGATGCACCCAATAACAGGTTATTCTGGCCCTATAAGGTGAAGATGCTGGCCCGGCACTACGACCCACCCTCGTTTGCGATGCGCATCACGGCCTCATAGCGTAAACTCGGCTTCTTCGTTACAAAGTGCCCCTTGTAGATTGCTCCCACGTTACTTCCGCTGTATCCGCTTCAACCTGCTATTACGAGTACCCGCTACATACTCGAACAAAATGAATATGTTCTTCTCCTGAAAACGCAACCATTCGATTTTCTCCGGGGGGCCGGTATGCCTGGGGACAGGCATTTTATTTCGCTGCGGATGTGCTACACCAAAAATGTTTGGCATAAAATCATTTAGGGCAAGGGAAAACAATTTGAGTCGGAAAGGAGTCAATCCGAGTTAAATGGTCACACGGCGGACAAGCGGGCAACACCTAGCCGGCAGGTAGCACGCGTCACAGCACGCAGAGCTGAACCAACACCTACATAAAGCCGGGCAACACCTGAAAATCTGGTCAAAGCGTCGGTTGCGGACTTTTCCGTGACCACGCTGCAACCTCGCTGCAATCTCGCGGTAGCCGTTTAAGTAGATAAAATATATTCTTTGTTGCTTTGACTTAGCCTGGACATACAAAATGTAAAAGAAATGTAGCTAAGGGTAAGATAAGAATGGTAGCTAAGGGTACAAAGCGTGTCATTATGTCGCGGTAGACCTGTGCGAAAGAATCTAATCTAATCGCCCATCAAATTCCTTTCAAGAACAAGGACAAAGCGCGGTCTTACCTTGTTTTTGACGTTCCAGTCGCCACTCGCCGTTATTCACCGAGCATGGACGACTACGTGGATCCCGATGGCCGCCCAAACTACAAGTTGTGTGTCTGCCGCGCCCACGACTGCGTCAGTCGAACCTGGAGGGCGCCGGATGGGTCAGAGAAACTGGTATAGTAAAAGCACCCTCAGCAAACACCGGAAGGCGGAGCAAGAAATGGTGGTGAAAGGAATCTTGCCCCCACTAGTAGTAAGTTGCTGTGTCCCAGTTAGCAAATAATATAGTGATTTATGGGCAGCCGCACGATGAAGAGGAAGCGCAACCGCCCGCGCAGAGAGATGAGCTCCCTACGGGGCTTCAAGTCATGCGCGAGGAAAAAGACGTAGATATGGAGGACGAAACAAGTCAGTTTAATGGTTTATCTTTGAGTGCAAGCGACTGACTTTGTTCTTTCAGGTCCCGCGATCGCTCGGCGTCGTCTCCTTTTCCTGAGCTGCACGCTTGTGGCCTGGCTGCATCTTATATGCGGTCTCAGTCGAGACGCAAGCAACCGAGTTCTCAAGGTCCTTGGCCTCGTCATCGCTGTGGTGGCCGCGTCAGATGCAGAACAGAAAATCCCCCAAGATGTACGCACCGCAGCAAACTATCTTTCCATCGAACCCGTCATCGACCGTTCGATTTGCTGTCCGACATGCTTCCGTCCGTATTCTTTGAAGGAAATGCCACAAATCTGCCTGGCTCGACAGACAAGTGGTTCGCGGCCGTGTAACACTCCACTCTGGGTGGAACGAAAGACTCGCGCAGGCCCTAGAATCGTGCCCCGACGTCTGTATTCCACGCAAAACTTCGAGTCCTGGCTCGTGCACTTTCTATCGCGGCCTGGAATGGAGGAGCTTCTTCGCCAGTCCCATCTTCACCGGCGGAATCCAGACAGGATGCGGTCCATTTGGGATAGCCCAGCTTGGCAAAGTCTGGGATCCTTCACCTCCGAGCCCAACAATCTCGTGTTCAGCTGGTACATCGATTGGTTCAATCCCTTCCTGAATAAAATCGCCGGCAAGACGGCGTCTTGCGGAGCCATCATCGCGATTCCTCTTAATCTTCCATACGAGATGTGGCATCTCCCGGAAGTGGCATTCTTCATTGGAATAACGCCTCCGCCCAAAGAGCCGACAGTCACGACAATGGGCGCGCTCCTGGACCCGAGCGTAGATCAGTTTTTGGAAATGTGGGTTGGGAAGATGATACCGACCTACACCCGCCCCCATGGAGACTTCTACCGAGTCGCGATACTTGCTGCGATTGGCGATCTCCTGGCGCTCAAGAAGGCGCTCGGGTGCGCCAGTCACACCGCGCACAATTTCTGTTCCTATTGCAAGTTGAAGCGGAACCAAATCGATCGGCTGGACCATCAGAACTTTGAGCCGCGACGCGGATGGGAGGTCCTCCAGGCGGCCACCGCCTGGCTCAACGCCAAAACACAGGATGCTCGCAAGGCCATTTTCAACGAGCACGGCGCTCGCTGGTCGCCCATTCACCGAATTACCTATCGCGATCCAGTGAAGCACACGGTATTGGGAGTTATGCATGGCTGGATCCAAGGTGTACTCCAGCATCACTGCCGTTTGAAATGGGGGATTGGATCCGATGCTCCGAAGGCGCGAGGGACCGCTGGAGGGTCGGATACGGATACGGATTCCGACTCCGATGTGGAGATGTTGGACTTCGACGCGAACGCCGTCGCAGCCGAACTTGATGACCTCCATCAAGAGAGTTTCTTTGAAAACGACGTTCCAAAGTCCCTCAGCCGGCGCCCATCATTCTACTACATCCAGGAGGCCGACGACGGCGAGGTAGGCGAGGAGGAGAAAGATGAAGACGAAGAGGAGGAGGAGGAGGAGGATGAGGATGAAATCTACGGCCGCGAGAAGCCCTCGCAGCGCATCTTCGACGACGAGGCGATGGCCCTCATCCATACAGGGCTTGCTGGCGTCGTGATCCCCTCCTGGATTGATCGGCCACCCGTCAATCTCGGAGACAAGACGCACGGAAAGCTGAAGGCCGACAATTGGTTTGTCTTGTTCTCCATCTTCTTCCCCCTCATTATTCCCGAAATCTGGTGGCGACACTCCTCGAACAAGAAAGACCAAAAGCTGCTCCTCAATTTTCATGATCTCGTTGGTGCGACGCACATCCTCTGCAGTTATACAACCGGCCCAGCGGAGGCCGACCGATACACCGAGATGTATAGCAGCTATCTCTACTCCTCCAAGTCGCTTTTCCCTGGCTTAACAACGCGCCCAAACCACCACTACGCCCTGCATAACGGTGACCAGCTCAAGTGGTGGGGCCCGCTTGTCAAGCTCGCCGAATTTATGTACGAGAGCCACAACGGAGCCCTGCAGAAGATCAAGACAAACAATCATATGTGTAAGCCAGAGTTCAACGCAGCAAATCATCTACTTACCTGAAATAGGGGAAATGGACTTGATGATGCTTCGCCAAATGTGTCGACGAGGAAGGTTACTTGCAACAATCAAGGATAGCGCCGCCACAGAGATGGATTCCAAGTCGCCTCTCGTTGAGGCTATGGGGATCCTATGCCCCGAGGTTAATGCCGATTCATTGAGCCGTGAACGATACTCACCTCACGGCGAAACCTCCTTCAACGGCTCCGGAGTCCTACTCGACCACCACATATACGAACTAATCTTGCAGTACTGGAATCACAAGTATTCCCCGCAATACATTCGCTCGACCGACCTCACATTCGAACTGATGAACGCGGGTGTTAACGTACTGCCGAGTCGAGGGAAAATGCTCACCAGTTTCAAGCACAAGACGCGGACGTTCGGCACCTTCGAGAAAAACGACGGCAATAGCTCCATCTCATTCCGTCACCCCTCGACTGGACGGAAGGACGCAGGGTTCATCCGATCCATGTGGACGCAGGTTCTGCAGGGCCAGCAACGGATCTTCATCGTCATCCAGCCCCACGGGGAGGCGTTGCCCGTGGATGCAGCCAAAACACCCTATCTCACGCACACACATTTTAAATGCACCGTGCGGTACACGCATCCACCGCACCCGCAGCCTCTGCTCGTCATTGAGCCCGAGCATATCATCTCCCATGTCGCCTACCACTTGCGGCCTCCGGGGACGTATGGCATCGCGTGGGCGATCACCATATTCGTGGACTCGCTGCATAGGGACCGAGATTAGCGCAACATGAAGCTGCGTACGGCAACATGAAGTTGCGTACGGAAAGTGGAGCATTCGGTGGACGTTGCTTGCGGGCGATGGAGGGTCGGTGTGTCGGTGAACGGTTTATGCGAGCGTGAATCCGAGTAGAATTGTTGGTAGAATTGGTAGAATTGTTTGATAAACAACGCGGAGTTGTCTATATTCGAGCGATGTAGCACCAACGCGAAGTTGGGCCAAGGCGGAAAGCACCAACGCGAAGTTGGTCCAAGGCGATGTGTCGATATGAAGATTGAGGAGGTACAGGAGGGAGTCGAAGGGAGGTTAAGCGCCATCAGACAGCCGGCGCAAAGAACGTGTCACCGCCACCACGCGGCACAATGGTGCCGGGACTTTTGATATTATGGCCTCAATTTTTCACATCTTGGGGCTCAGGTAAAAGGATCGAGGAGAACGCACTATCATATTCATTCTATGTACATATGAGTCGATCGTAGATAGGTCAGTGATATATGATATAATACATTGTTTATTCAAGCCAAGATCGCATGCTCCAGGCGCATGGGTACTACAGCGGCGCGGCCAAAAAGCTCGTAGAAGCTTTGAGTATAGTACCGGGCAACCGTGCCCTCCAAAGCGTAGATATCACCTGGGGACAACGTGGTACGACCCTGCACGTCGTCGATTTCCTTGGGCCGCTCGCAGGGGACTGTCCAATCGTGCATGAGACGTGCAATGCACAGAAAGTGGGGCAGGCGCTCGTCCGTTTCAAGCGCCGCTAGCCCTCTCTGACTTTCGTGCAGGTCAATACCGATCAACTTGGTGGTGGCGAAGCATCGGCGACATTCGTCGGGGCGATCGAGCCCAGAAGCGCGCGCATCCAGCGCAAGTAACTCGTAGCGGAAGTTGATTTCCGCCAGCTCCCACAGGATTTCCTTCGCCTTGTTCAAGTTCAGCGGCGGGATGGCGTCTGGCAAAACTGGAAATCCAGTCAAGTCGTCGATGCCACACGCGTCGAGAGCAGGCCGCATGAGGTCCTCCAGACTTGCGCTGCGCGCGCGCGCGCGACTGCCGGCCTTGCCTTGTTTGGTGAGTTTGCCGCTCAAGATGTCTCGCCACTCCTGCATGGTGAGCAGCGCGCGGGGTTCATCGCCAAACGCAAGGCAAAACATCAGCGCATCTCGCAATAACTCGTAGTGGTGGTAGAGCATGCGCCACCGGAGTTCGTCGTCGGGGGAGGCAAGCAGTGCGGGCTCTGGCATGACATAGAGCTGGGGACGTTGATACCGCAAGAGGGGTGTTGTCACCTGTCGACGGCTGCCAACGCAGAAGACCAAGACGGTATCATCGTCGGCATTTCTGGGCTATCGAACACTACAAATTTGTCGCGATTGATGTTGGAGCCCCCGACTTTTGTGTTCACGTTGGAGCCCCGGGCTTTTGCGTTTGGCGCCTTGGATTGCGGTCGCGAGCCAGCATCTGGAAGATAATTAATTTACTTTGAAGTGAGACCGAAAACGGAAGGACTTACACGGAGATCGGTGTGCCTTCGACGTGGACGAAACGGTGCGTGCAGGAGGATCTCTGGCCAACTGTCCTCCCGCCGATCCGCTGGAACTTGCAGCTGCAACAACCTGGAATGGGTTTTGATACCACGGTGTATTCTCGGTGCAGTGGTGCAACAAGGCAAGCCGCTCGTCGAGGCGGTCGGTTGCTGGCACCGGCTCAAATCCCGCGGCTGGCTTCATCTCCAGGAAATTTCGCGCTGCGAAGGGCACGACCATTTTGATAATGTGTTCGTCGGCGAACGCTTGGAGGGGCCGAATTAACCAGCAAGGCAGGCAAACCTTCCAGAAGATCTGGGCGATGCGGGGATTGTCGGTGAAGCAGCCAATGCAATTGTCGGGGGAAGTGGTGTCTGCTGCGGGGTCGGCGATGCCATCCAGGCGCGGGCGGTACTTGGTCATGTAGCGTAGCAACCCCGTGAGCTCGAACAGATGCGCATCGAGTATCATGGCCCCGTGCAGTTGGACATGGAGGCTCTGAGGGCTGAACGGGACACTTCCACGGCCGCCGCTCGCGCCGCGCAGGCTGAAGCCGCGGAAACTGCGAGGCAGATGCAGGAGACGATCGCTCGGTTTGAAGCTGAAAGGTATGCTGTCCCTGCGGTGCTCGATTCCTTCCCTTTGACTCATGGCATATCAGGGCTCAGCGTACTCGCGACCCCCCGCGTCAAACCCACGTCCAAGGCTGCATCTACCCCTTCCAAGCCCGCGCCCAAGGCTTCGACTACTCCTTCCAAGTCGAAGGGCGCACCTTCCTCTTCCAAGGCAAAGGGCACACCTGCCTCCTCCAACGGCAAGGGCAAGGCCAATGCGACGCCCCTTCCTTCCAAGTCGAAGGCCTCGCCCACACCATCGCCTGCACCACCTCGTTCCTCGTCAAACAGCCCTTCTTCCTCCTCCAAGGCCGGAAACAAGAAAGAGAGGAAGCCCGCTGAGCATCAGATGTTCAACGACGACATCTCTCCGGAGGCCAAAGCGCTGAAGGTACAGTAATCCCCCAGCCTTAGTTTCGCAGGCTGACCTCGCTCTCAGGCTGTTTTTCACCCGCACATCCGCTTTATCTGGAACCTCTTGGACACCAACGCTGCTCCTAATTCGGCGTCCCTAGAGGATGTCAAACACTTCAATCTCAGGTTCGCAGGCAAGACCGTCGCTCAGCTGCAGCGATTGGGAGAAGTTGGGCGTCTCCTCCTTCACCCCGGCGACGTCAAGGTCAGCCTAATTCGTTCACTCCATCGCCTTATGATTGACTCTTTGTCCAGTTCGGGCTCGATGTGCGGGTCGCTATTCGCTCCAGAAACAAGACCCTGCAGGCCTTCGCCCAGGTGGAAGAAAGCACCATTCTTTTTGTCCGGTCTTACTTCGCCAAGCTCGGCCTCTCTGCTTGGGCTGTCGACTACACTCAAACACCGTATTCCCCGTACAACACCGTGATGCGCATGGCCGCCATCGAGACATTTCGCTTCATGATCACGGCCTCCGCCTACGACTTCCTCCACCCGGACACCAGCTGCGTGAACGACGTCGCCCTTCTCACCCGTCTCTATGACCACTTCGTGCACCGTTACATGTTCGACAAGTGGAAGGTCGAAATACGGAGGCCGGGTGGCAACCAATTGGCTGGCGTGCGAAACAAACTCTCGCAGCTCGCACTCGCGTAAGTTTTCAATTTTCTTTTTCGCCTTCTTTCACTGACCGTTTCCTACTAGAATTTCAAAGTGCGAGACGCGTTCCTTAAGGACAACAACGTTCGCGCTAGACTGCGGCGAATGCTCAGCGCACAGGCGACTTCCGACACCGAAACTACTCCACAGGGGCCTGTCGCTCTTGCCCGCCCGGAGACGTCTCAAGACGCCGACAGACTTGTACGCCAGGTGGATCAACTTATCGTCAATAGCCACTTTGCCGCCGGGAACAGCCGCAGCGCCCACTTGCGCAACGCACGTCGCGTTCCCCTCTTTGGTCACCGCAACCCTGGCCTACTTGGTAGGGTGAGTCGCCGCTTTCATCGCCTCCTATTGTACATACTCAAGTTATCTCCATCAGCTCCCGAAGAAAATGCCAATCCAGTACTACTCGCCCTCCTATTTCAACAATCTACCTCCACAAATTCGGGCCCAACTTGCGGCCAAGCTCATTGTGTGTTTCCCCCCGGCACCACCGACTTCTTTTCCAGGCGTGGCGAAGACGCCAAATCATCCATCGAACAATTGACCGAGAAGTATGGTGAAGCCGTATTCGCTGAATACGACCTCGATTTTGCGCCCGAGGAGGACGACCCTGACATTCTCAGTGACGAGGAAAATGTCGACATCGACGAGGAAGGCGAGGGTGACAGTGTTGGCAGTCAAGACAGCGACGAAGACGCAGGCGAGTCTGACGCCGGCAGCGTTAAGGATTTCCTTGATGACGCGGGGGCCTCGATGGACGAAGACGCTGATTACGACGAGGACGCGGAGGATGAGGGTGTGGCCGATGCCGAGGACAGCGACGAGGATGAGGGTGCTCTCGATTATGATCATAATATGGATTTGGAGGCGGAAATCTTTGGCAGCGATTCCGACAGCACTTAGTGTATTGCGCACCTTCTGTGCCACTTCCCTTAGAACACCTATGCCACTTCCTTGAACCACTTAGCTAGCGACTCGTTTTAATTTCCAACTTTATTTATTTTTCTCTAACTACGTCGATTTCTACAGCTACTAATTTATTTTCTTTCTTTTGACGACTGCGAACAAACATAAATTTATTAGTTGGCCGCAAGGGTGCAGCGTGGCCACGGAAAAGTCCGAATACCGCCAAAGCGTCCTAAGCGACTGGCTTTATGTAGGTGTTGCGTCGGCTTTAGCGAGGTGTTGCTTCAGGTGTCGCATGCTACCTGCCGGCTAGGTGTTGCCCGCTTGTCCGCCGTGTCAGAGTCAGTCCAAGTCATACTGATCAGAGTCAGGTGAAAAGAGTCAATGGGACAGGAGTCAGTAATATGAGTCAGTATCCGAGTAGTATATAAGGAGGTCTGTAACACTGGGTGCACACTACCATTTGCGGGGCCCGCAACTTATAAGCAAATTGAAAGCAAATTTAGCATTTACTTCTCATTTGCTTGCGGGGGCCACAAATATTAAATTTGCGTATTATTTACTTATCATTTGCTTCCAATTTGCGGGTCCCGCAAATGTCAAATTTGCGGACCCCGCAAATTGGAAGCAAATCAGGTGGCCAAACAATCCAAAAAAGGCAATTTTCAGGTCATCTGATCATTGAGATTCTACCCTCCAGATTCTGATGTGCTGGAGATTCTCGGGATTCTAATGTCCAGCCTTATTCATGATCATGCATAGTTAGACAGAGATGACTACAGAATAAACACCCCAATTTAGACAGCTCAAGTACCCCTGGGTTCACTTGCTGACAGCTTTAAATTACCAACCATGTACCACACATACATAGTATGTTATTTTGATTTCTTTGCTCAATTCCTAATGCTTAAATTTCGGACCAAAATAAGTTTCAACCTGATTCACAGTAGGTACCCTCAGCTTCCGAGTTGTGGAGTGTTCAACTGACTGTTACTCTGTCTCAATCCTTATCCCTTCTTCACACTGAGCTACAGCTTTTAACAGGCTCCAAGTCAGATCTTGGCTTCAAACTTCAATGAGTGTGAATTTATTTCTTCTTTTTTGACATTCATTTTCACAGCAGGTTACCATCAGTTCAACCTGTTCAAGGACTGGTTCAAACTACATAGTCCTCAATGAGTTATGTGAAAGATCTTTTAACAAAAAATAATGTGGTGCTTTAGTCAACTGGTAATGTCTTTCTCTCGTCCAGTTGAGTCTGTTGCTTGAGGTCTAGGGTTCAAGTCCCACAGTGCACTTTTTTCCGAGCTGGCTCAATCTGATCACGTGGAGCTGGACGGAATTCCAGCTCCACGTGACATTACTTCTAACAAAACTTTTGCTTATCTCAGGATTCTCAAAAAGACTGCTGAACCTATGAAAAGTTTAGAAGCTCACAAATATCCTTTTTTCCTGTAGCTGAGTCACTTAAAGACTCAACACCCGTGCACACTTAACTGTGATTGCAGGGGGTTCCAGGAAAACTTTGCGAAGGAAATCATGAACAGTCTCCCCCGACACGCACAACATTGCACGCATCAGGCAAATTGGCCCACTCCATACAAGACCAGATGAGTGTCAAGTATGTTGGCCCCATACTCTCTTCTCTTTCCCAGTTACATGGGGGCTTCATGTAGAGGACTGGTCACAGGGAGGTAGGTGCTGAGCAAGCTCAGTCCTGGGGCACCAGAGGTCATTTGTCTCACTGCTACAGGCAGCCGGGTTCATGCCGGCTCATGACCCTGGCTGCCTGTAGCAGCAAGACAAAACTTCCAAAGTGTAGATGCATGTAGAGGAAAAGGAAGAGCTATGGCTGATCAAAAGAGGATCAGTCCTTTAAAATAGCTATTCAGTAACCATCATGATTTTTTGATCATTATCTGTATGTTTTCCCATCATATGCTGACCTCTGTGAGCTTCCCTCTGAACTCCACTAATGCTTCATGCTCTTGCAAGAGCTATCCGTGAGGGCAAAACTGTACCAGCTTAAATCTGGGTGTGTCCACATTGAATTTTCTTCTCAGTTTAAATGCCGGATTATCAGTATTCAATTTCTGTGGTAATTTCGAACTGTCTGTCAAGGCCTTGCACTTCAAATTCTTCAATTGTGCCCAATTTAACTTGTTGAATTGCTTCAAGCTGCGCTGCTATCATCTAACTTTCAAGTTATACTAGTATGGCCCTATCCATTTTATAATTCACTGACATTACTTCTAGTCAGGTATAAATAGTCACATGGACCCAGGATGGATTCTGGGTCCATGTGATTACAAGGTTGCGTACATTGAGCTAAACATTTGCTCCTAGACATACCAGTTGCAAGGCACCGTAATCTTTTTGGCTCACTGGTTTAGTATCTTACCACTACTTTTGTGATGAGATTTTGAAGCAGCTGTGCTCTAACGATTGATGGTGCATTGAATTGTACTGAATAGAGTAGCTGAATCTCTTGGCCCATCTGCCCACTTTTAATTCGGCCCACATTTTAAATTGTGTTCAAAACCCAACAGCACTCAAGTGAATTTGAAGCTGGTAAATCTGTGTCAGGATACAGGCATGAGATCTGTGGTAAATGTGGTCAGGCTAAACATTGGAATCCTATGAATCTGAATGATTACCCAATGCAGCAGATCAGAATCCCAAAGATAGAATCCCAATGATCAGATGACCTGAAAAATTGCCTTTTTTGGATTGTTTGGCCACCTGATTCGCTTCCAATTTGCGGGGTCCGCAAATTTGACATTTGCGGGACCCGCAAATTGGAAGCAAATGAGAAGTAAATGCTAAATTTGCTTTCAATTTGCCTATAATTTGCGGGCCCCGCAAATGGTAGTGTGCACCCAGTGTAAAGAGAGGCCCCCTAGACTTCCCCCGTACTACTTTGTTGGGCGCTTAGTCATAATTGATTTTCTTCGGACACTTACACAGGGAGGATAACCAAAATATTTCATAACATGAGAAAAACACGATGAAGTCTTTTGGAATAACTTTTGCATGTCAAAGGATGGGAAAATGGAAATCTTTGAGAAAGAATTGCAAAAGATATGCTTTATTCAGCATATGTTTCATGTAGCTCTTAAATATTTCTCTTCTCTGACATGCAAGACTTATTACAAAAAATTTCACCATGTTTTTCCAATGTTATGGCGTGGATGTTCTGGTTGTGTGCCCTGTGTTATTCGCGTGCTTGAACTCTTAAGTCTTTTGAGGTTTATACATGAAGTCACGCACTCCCTTAAGAACACACCAGCTGATACCACCGTCATTGCCGCCGCCACTAAATTTAGTTGATCGGACCAAACCGGGTCCTTTTCCGCTCTATGCCGCCTGCACCGCCACTTACGAAACTCAACGGAATCGAGTACCCCTACTCCAAATTCTTAGAAAGGCAATTCCTTGAAGCTAAAATTACACTCTTGAGAAAGTTACGAATAAACCCTATTCACGCTCATCTCAAAAGCAACATATTTCACTTAGCACAGCGCCTCTAACGACCCCACTTTGGTTGATTTCACTTATTTTTATAAATCTCTTCTATGAATTTATCATAAGGTAGCCGCCATCCACCCTCGACGAACGTCACGTGTGATTTCCTTATTGGGCGTAACGGTGAAAAGTAATTAATATTGGAGGAATAAGGAAAGATACGGGAAATCGTCTCGACAAATATCTTTGAATTCATCCATTTCATCTGTAGAAAAAAATGTGGTCCAGCCAGACCCTCCTGTGCAATGTAGTTACGAAAGTTTCAGCAAGCCTCGTTGAGCCATCATTATTGATGGGAAATTGGGTGTTGGATCAATCTGTAACTAGATATTCCTCGTGCCCTTTATGCTACAGGAATTATGCCCATAAAACATTTATAAGGAATATCTTGAACTTGGTCGAAGGGTTTGACCCAATTCATGCTGCACATTGTTGCAGACAGGTTTTCGCCGGAATAGGAAATCACACGTGATGTTTGTCGAGGGTGGATAGCGGCTACCTTAGGTTTAGCCATCCGCATAGGAAGGCAACACTCTCCAGAGTTCCCTCTTCGATACCGAAAAGTAATCTGTGAGCCTTTGCTTCTTTAGCGCGTCCTGGGTGAGCCAACGCTAAGATTTGGTTCGCGTGATCCACAATTTTTTTCAGATCATCAGCACTTTCGGTCTCAAATTTTGGGGCATTGCTGTCCCAGGTGAACAGCATTTGAGTGAAGCTGCCCTAGGAGGACATGCACCGCCATTTCTGTCGTGATTGCCATTTCCATCATTCTGATCTGCCATGGTAGAATTTATAATTTCAAGTTCTGGTTCAATTGGGGAAGGAGGTAATTCCGGAAATTCTTCCTCTTCGACAACAGGTGTCAAACTTGGGGTTTCATGAGGAGGGGATAGGCTGATTTCTCCAGCTTTTCCTTTATCTAAACAAGTGTCTTTGTACGCTTGGGCACATGACTGAGTTTTCGCTTTTGCATGTTGTGCCCAGACGTGTTGAACATTGGATCTTTGTTGGCAGGAGATGCGGAGGCCCAGATCACGTCCGGAACTCGCGAGCCGAAACCCGTGATCGACCTGTAGATCTGCGGCTTCGGGTTCGGGTTTTCCGGGTACAGGTCTGACTTGACTGCTTTGTACCCCAACTTGTATGCATGTCCATCCTTAGGAATGACCATTCTGTGCTCAAAGACCAATAGTTGCCTAGTAAGGCAATTATGATTGCATCAGGCCCATTGAAGGTGGTGATGCCCTTTGCATTTTTATTGCAGAGAGAATGAGCATATTCTCAAGGCAAACAGACCAAAATTGAGCTCCAAAATCACTGTTCTCATCAAAAATGAAAAAAGATTTGAGCCACGCCCTAAGTACCGCAAAGAGCAACAATGAAAGTTCATAAAAATTCTTCTGAAGCCTTTATCCCATAAGGTTAGAGTATAGGCATCACCGGCGGCGCAGTGTAGCTAACATTAGCCATTCGGTCGGTGTACGACAATGTCGGCTCTATCCCAAAACGAATGTTGGACTCAGAGCACTGTACTATTGCAATTAGAGGTTCATCTATTTCTACTTGGGACTTCGCAAGGCTGATTTTTTTTTCCTTTCAATTTTGAAAAAGGGAAGAGAGGTCAATCGTAGCAAAAGTAGTGGCTCTCAAAAGGGGGGGGGGGGGGGGGGTTGGTGCTTTCATCCAGAGGGATAAACTGTGGGATAAACTGTGAAGCATTCAACTTGAACATAGCAGGCATGTGACTACATTAACTGGAGTATATATCCATTTCCCAACACATGTGGGATGGCAGTATGGTTTTGTTTCCAGGTTTTTATCTTGAGTTGAATCTGTCATCCATATCCACAGTCGAGGGGATCCATACCTGCATCCCTGTTATTGAAAGGGGCCCTAATTAACAGCTTCCCACGTTTCAAGAAGGCCGTCATTCCATATTTGTTGGTAAGGCTTCAAGCGGAAAGGTGATGTGGGTGCTAATGAAGGGAATAGAAGGTCTTACAATCTGGATAGGGATAGGAAGTGGAAATGAGTGAAGCGGAAAGTAAAGAGGGAGGGTAAAGTACACACTCCCTAGATAAAAAAGTGAGCAAAACAAACATGGGTGACGGGGGAAAAGCACGCACGAGCTAGTGACGAGAAGGCAAGAAAAAGTGAGCAAGACAAACATGGGCGATGGGGGAAAAAGACGTACTCCCTAAAGATGAGAAGGCGAGAAAAAGTGAGCAAGACAAACATGGGCGATGGGGGAAAAGCACACACTTCCTAGAGACGAGAAGGCGAGAGAAAGTGAGCAAGATAAACATGGACGATGGGGGAAAAGCACGTACTCCCTAAAGATGAGAAGGCGAGAAAAGTGAGCAAGATAAACATGAGTGATGGGGATAAAGCACGCACTCGCTGGAGACGAGAAGGCGAAAAAAAGTGAGCAAGACAAACATGCGCAATCGGGGAAAAGCACGCACGTCCTAGAGACGAGAAGGGAAGAAAAAGTGAGCAAAACAAACAAGGGTGATGGGGAAAAAGCACGCACTCGCTAGAGACGAGAAGGCGAGAAAAAGTGAGCAAGGCAAACATGGGCGATGGGGGAAAAGCACGCACTCGCTAGAGATGAGAAGGCGAGAAAAAGTGAGCAAGACAAACATGGGTGATGGGGGAAAAGTACGCAAGGCGAGAAAAAGTGAGCAAGACAAACATGGGTGATGGGGGAAAAGTACGCACGAGCTAGAGACAAGAAGGCGAGAAAAGTGAGCAAGACAAACATGGGTGACGGGGGAAAAGCACGCACTTCCTAGAGATGAGAAGGTGAGCAAAAGTGAGCAAAACAAATATGGGAGAAAAGCACGCACTCGCTAGAGACGAGAGGGTGAGAAAAAGTGAGCAAGACAAACATGGACGATCGGGGAAAAGCACGCACTTCCTAGAGATGAGAAGGCGAGCAAAAGTGAGCAAGATAAACATGGGCGATGGGGAAAAAGCATGCACACGCTAGAGATGAGAAGACAAGAAAAAGTGAGCAAGACAAACATGGGTGATGGGAGGAAAGCACGCACGAGCTAGAGACGAGAAGGCGAGAAAAAGTGAGCAAGAGAAACATGGGTGATAGGGGAAAAGCACCCACGAGCTAGAGACAAGAAGGGGAGAAAAAGTGAGCAAGACAAACATGAGTGATGGGGGACAAGGACGCACTTGCTAGGAACGAGAAGGCGAGAAAAGGTGAGCAAGACAAAGATGCGCAATCGGGGAAAAGCACGCACTTCCTAGAGACGAGAAGGCGAGAAAAAGTGAGTAAGACAAACATGGGTGGTGGGAAAAAAGCACGCACAAGCTAGAGACGAAAAAGTGAGCAAGATAAACATGGGTGATGGGGAAAAAGCACGCACTCGCTAGAGACGAGAAGGCAAGAAAAAGTGAGCAAGACAAATATGGGTGATGGAGGAAAAGCACGCACTCGCTAGAGACAAGAAGGCGGGAAAAGTGAGCAAGACAAACATGGGTGATGGGGGAAAAGCAGGCACTTGCTAGAGACAAGAAGGCGAGAAAAGTGAGCAAGACAAACATGGGCGATGGGGGAAAAGCACCCACTTGCTAGAGACGAGAAGGCGAGAAAAAGTGAGCAAGACAAACATGGGTGATGGGGGAAAAGCACCCACGAACTAGAGACGAGAAGGCGAGAGAAAGTGAGCAAGACAAACATGGGCGATGGGGGAAAAGCCCGTACTTTCTAAAGATGAGAAGGCGAGAAAAGTGAGCAAGATAAACATGGGTGATGGGGATAAAGCACGCACTCGCTAGAGACGAGAAGGCGAAAAAAAGTGAGCAAGACAAACACGCGCAATCGGGGAAAAGCACGCACGTCCTAGAGACGAGAAGGGAAGAAAAAGTGAGCAAAACAAACAAGGGTGATGGGGAAAAAGCACGCACTCGCTAGAGACGAGAAGGCGAGAAAAAGTGAGCAAGACAAACATGGGTGATGGGGGAAAAGCACGCACAAGCTAGAGACGAGAAGGGGAGAAAAAGTGAGCAAGACAAACATGGGCGATGGGGGAGAAGCACCCACTTCCTAGAGACAAGAAGGGGAGAAAAAGTGAGCAAGACAAACATGGGCGATGGGGGAAAAGCACGCACTTGCTAGAGACGAGAAGGCGAGAAAAAGTGAGCAAGACAAACATGCGCAATCGGGGAAAAGCACACACGTCCTAGAGACGAGAAGGGAAGAAAAAGTGAGCAAAACAAACAAGGGTGATGGGGGAAAAGCACGCACGAGCTAGAGACGAGAAGGCGAAAAAAAGTGAGCAATACAAACATGGACAATCGGGGAAAAACACCCACTTCCTAGAGACGAGAAGGGGAGAAAAAGTCTGCAAGACAAACATGGACGATCGGGGAAAAGCACGCACTTCCTAGAGACAAGAAGGGGAGAAAAAGTGAGCAAGACAAACATGGGTGGTGGGAGAAAAGCACGCACGAGCTAGAGACAAAAAAGTGAGCAAGATAAACAGGGTGATGGGGAAAAAGCACACACTCGCTAGAGACGAGAAGGCAAGAAAAAGTGAGCAAAACAAACATGGGTGATGGGGGAAAAGCACGCACTCGCTAGAGACA
Source organism: Mycena metata (assembly GCA_029378385.1). Taxonomy (NCBI): domain Eukaryota; kingdom Fungi; phylum Basidiomycota; class Agaricomycetes; order Agaricales; family Mycenaceae; genus Mycena; species Mycena metata. The sequence continues at coordinate 5,802 of JARKIB010000168.1, read as the reverse complement.
AGAAGGCGAGAAAAGTGAGCAAGACAAACATGGGTGATGGGGGAAAAGCACCCACTTCCTAGAGATGAGAAGGTGAGCAAAGTGAGCAAAACAAACATGGGAGAAAAGCACGCACTCGCTAGAGACGAGAAGGCGAGAGAAAGTGAGCAAGACAAACATGGACGATCGGGGAAAAACACGCACTTCCTAGAGACGAGAAGGGGAGAAAAAGTGAGCAAGACAAACATGGGTGATGGGAAAAAGCACACACTTCCTAAGGACCAATGGAATCTCGATTAGTATGCTAGAAATACCATTACCATTCACAGTTGGCCCACTACCCACTTTTATTTTCATTAATATGTTTGAAATTCCTTGCATCTTGTCTTTATTGTCCTGGGCCTGCAAGAATCACTCTTCTCCCTCTCTCCCCCATATTCTGATCTCACCTTCAATAGTCCCCACCCTGCAGCGGCCACATCCACAAAGAGCTCAATCAAATAAGTTGCTGCCCAAATGCCAACAACTGCCTCCTCCTCCCCCATCAACCCAAACAATTCCCACATCCTCTCATCCTTGCACCTTACGCCTTCTTCCACCGCCTTTCGCAAGTGTTTACACCAGTGTTGAACAGAATACTTCACAACATCTGACTGGCTCCCCCCCTTGACAATGACCTCCAAACAGCTTCTTGCTGTTACGAAGTGCGCATGGCCCGTGAGGATACGGAATTCTGCCGGTGCATGCTGATTCATGATATAGTCACGGAATGACTTGTGCATTTGTGGTGTTGCTTCCTCAAACAATGCAGTTGTGCCTGGAATTAAGACACTGCGAAAGCGCTGTAAGAAGTTGGCAACATCGAAGTCGTCCTCTGGGATGTCGGCCAATAAAGCGATAATTTGACGAATAGTCGCTGGCTCATCAAGCACGAGGATGGTCCCAATAACATGCTGAAAACCGCGTAGTTGACTGGCACGCCAGTCTGCGTCTTGTGCTGGGCCATCAATGTTCTCAAATGACATTAAAATGAGCCTGTATAGATCCTCCAGCTGACCAACACCCATTTGGGTAAATTTTTCAAAGACCCGTTTTCGAGAGGCCGTCCCGTACTGAAGAATCTGCCCCTCAATCCACTGAAGAACAGTTGCAGCATAGTGAAAAAGGCCATTGGCTTTGTCCGATAAGTGCTGCACTTCATCATCACTTGGCCAATTGTTCCAGCGTGTAATTTGCTTTATCCTTGCAGTGATGAAGTTGTCAACTTCCTCCCGCGATTCATCTGTGTTCAGGGCACGCTGTCTGAACACCGTGAGCTTGAGAGTTTTAGACCTGGAGATGTCTGCCCAATGCTCTGGACGAGAAGTAATGAGGAATCGGACATTATCGGGAAGATCACAGTCCCTTGGTGCAATTGTTGACAGGATCTCCAGTACGTTCTTGGCGGCATCCCGGAGCTCGTCCAGTGCATCAATGACAATGACCACCCCATTGTGATATCTAGAGAGTTCCCGGATCGGAGCTAGTAGAAGTGCCTGTACTTGCTCTTTCCGTGAAGAAGGGAAGTGATCCTTCAATGTGTCGTGAATAATGTGAGCTGCAGCTGGAGAGAATTCGGCGAGCTGCTGTGCAATGGTGGGAAGAATCTTGTCTGGATTGGTTGTTTCGGGGATGTTACGAGAGATGAAGAACTGAGCTGCCACGGGTGTGCCCTTCTTGCAAAGATTGTCGACAAGAGTTGCCGAGAGAGTTGACTTGCCGGTGCCTGCTATGCCTGTGATCCAGAAGATACGTTTGCGGGTGGAACGCATTGGAGATAGCCACTTTAAGATCTCCACTTGGATTTGCACGCGAGTCCCAGGTGCACAAAGACTCTTGCTCTGATCTGGAAATTTATGCTGTGCTGCAACATGGCCGGCGAGCTTCTCCTTGATGGATTTTAATTCTTTGAATTGGTTCATCAGCTTCAAAATTTTCACAAGCCATAGAGGAGCATACTAGTTGCATCAGGATCTGTGAGAGTGACAGTGCTGTGGCGGATATCCAGCTTTGCTCCTTCACCTAGTCCACCATGACCACCCTGTTGCCCACCCTGGCCTCCGGAACCTCCAGTCCCACCATAAACTAATGACCAATAAATGAGCCAAGACTTCGACCTAGATTCATAGAATATAATAAATACCAGACACATTATAAGTTGCTCCACCTGGCATAGCGAATCATTGTGAGTGGGTAAGCAAATACGAGTCTGGAGATGACTCCCCAGGCATGAGCTGCGCAGTACCCCACTTATCTGGGTTTGTTCGTGAATGGCTGCACGCATGTGATATAACAGGACTCACCACCCTCAGCGACACTGCCTGTCAACGAAACTGCCCCCTTATTGACGCCTCTGGGTGCACTTTTAGGGTTCGATGGTAAGACTGGGCTGAAGCAATCAGCAGTGGCCAGAACGTGAATGTAAAGACTTACTCGTAGTTGCGCCAGGTGCCGGTCCTTGCCTGTCAGGCGGCGCCGGTGTCGTGCTTCGAGATGATTGCAGAGAGGGTGCCGGGCTGCGTTCCCCAATAAATTCGAGGGTGTCGAGGAACTTGACCTTTCGCTGTCTTGGGTGGTCAGACATGGTCGTTGTGGAAAGCAAGGTGGAAAGGGCCTTGCAACGTGTGGTCGGCGCTCAGTTCGGTGGCGCCGATAGCTATCCTGACAGGTTCCATACACCCTGTACAGAGTTCTTCAATTCGCACCCCAAAACCCACGCTTTGGCCGTGCGAAAATAATATGGGCATAAACGACGGCGAGGAATGGAATGCCAGGGATTTTAAAAATCGGTCCGCGGGTGCAGCTTAAGTGAAGTCGCGGTATCGAGGCCGGTACGCCAAGGGTGGTTGTGGTCGATCTTAACAGTGTCGTCTTGAACGACTTGCAGATCTGAGATCTGGGAATCAGGCTGTCGACCAATCACATCAATCAACCTTAGCTCCGATGCCGTCCATGGCCACGGTGTGCTCTCGCATCCAAACCCTGTCCGTCCCAAGGAATCAAACACTCAAGCGGGCTGATATCGCGCTGCCCTACTTCCGAGCGAACGCGCGTCCTAATCTCTTCGTCAACAGCTCTCATCCAATTCAGAGGACGTACACTAATCGTACGTCACACCCTCGTGTCTTCTCGTCTCGTAACCAGCCCACCTGTCCGTATATTCTCGGTACATGACGCTCTTATCGCCTCGCCGTTAACCGCCTACTAGCTCCGCGCTACCCGGGGAGGACATATAATCCCACCGGGATTTAGATAAAACGGTCACGAATCATATGATACAAGGCGCGCCACCGTCGTCCTATTGACACCGCGCAATCGCCCCATGGACTCACCCGCCGCTATGTACCGCGCCTCAGCTCCATCGCACGCACATCCATCGACCCTCCTCCATTTCTGCTGCGTGTTGCGACTCTCGAGTGCGCCCCGTTTACACGCAGAGTTCTCCGCGTTATGGGTACGAGGTGTATATGGATCTTGATGAGGTGAGTTTTTTTGGCTCATCTTCAGAATACATCATGTAGTCTTCTCACAAATTGAACATCGTTCCCAGGAAGAGCAAGGCAGACTGTTAGAATTCGAGGAGTGACCGGGCCAACTCCGATATTGCCGAGATGCCGACGGACCGCCGTGTACCCGTGCTTATTCATGATTTGTTTACAATGCTGTATCCTATGCTTTACCACCACCGCCATATTGTATCCACTGGCCTATGGCCACTATAACCTGCGAAGATTAACAGGTTATGGGCCCTCACGCTCTAACTGCACTCATACAAGATCTGCCAGTGATAATGTTGCGACTACCCTCAATTGACGTCTCGGACACCTCAGGCCTCGGTGCTCAAGAACCAAATCGCCAGGCTGGCACAAAAACATCATACTCCACTGCCATACCATCTTACTCCACAACAAGACAAACCAAGACTGCAAATCACATCCTTTGACGATTCAGACTCAAAGTCGAGATAACTCAAGCTCTGGACTCAGATCGGCTCTACACTGGCGCCTAATCTTGCTGGTTCTTTGCTATACCACCCGCAGCGCCACCTCAGATCTCGGTCTTCCTCCAGATGCTCCACGTAATATAACTTAAATTCGGGTTTACTGTGATAGCCTTGAAGTACCGTTCAACTTGAACCGAATGTGTCTCCTTCCATGAACTGTTACCGACACACACTCTGGACTTCTTCCTGGCTGGATTGACACCCACTAGTCTTCAATCATGTGCTCGATGTTTCAGCGCCGAAAATCGCGGCTACAGGCTTCTCAATTTTGCTCAGTACCTTTATCAAGAATCAATTTTAATCTATCAGTAACGCGGTTCGAGTTTGAACTTCACTCAACACCGGACAGGCCAATCTACTGACATCGACCACGGTCAACCTTGGATCTTCCTCTGGATCATCTGGGAAGCCTTCGAAAACCTAGAGCCCGCCGTCCACATCCGTTCAATGACGCAACATTACATTCATCGGAAACTCGAACTTAATATCCGATATCAATCGATTATTGCGTCGCTCATCTACAATCCAGGTACCTTACCATTGGCGGAACTCACAAGAAGGCATCAACGGCTCTCAATTGTCACAATCTGTGAAACAATCACTGGACACCTTTCGGGTTGCATCAAATAACCATTGACCCAATGCCGGTCAATGGGGAGACGTTCATGAGTGACCGGCGTTGGTGCAGATACGGTTTTTCTCACATCTTCAACTTCAACTTTCTTTTTCTATCACTCTGCTGGTTGGCGTGAATCAAACTCAGCATCACCGTCGAACATGCCCCGATTTCAAAAAAATTTGCTGGATTTCAAGTCTTACCTGATGTTGCTGGCCAGACTAACCGCCGTCGAACATGCCCCGAGTTTCAACAAAGTTTCCTGGGTTTCAAGTCTTACCTGATGTTGCTGGCTAGACTAACCACGATACCGTCGCATCTCTTGACATTCAATCGGGTTCCCAAATATACGACAATGTCTTCCTCAGCCGAAAGCCTCAACCTCTTGACCGCTAACCTGAACTTGTATACCCCTGGATTGAGTCTATCTCCGCCGCTACTGTATGTGCTCCCAGGTACTTCAACCAACTTCAATACTCGATGGCGCTGGTCGGTGATCTTGACATTCAAAATTTGCACTGTTCTTGGAACTTTCAACCTCTTTTCCGTACAAAATGCTCGAAACCTCGTATCCATCCCGAGCAATCTGATCAACGTATACAAGAGGCTTGAACTCCATCCAGGATTCATCGTTGCATCATTCCATCACTCAACAATTTCTTTCCTCCGGTTTCGTGCCGGACATAGTCCAAATCTTCCAGTCGCCTGATTTTTGGCTCTCCTATCGGCGAGTTTAACTAGCCGTGGCGATTAGACTATGCGAGAAAAAAAAAACATATACCGATACCCCGATTCCGGTACCGCATCACGGCCAACTTCTTCCCGCCAACTTCTTTGTACCCTTATTTTGTGGATGATATTCATCATCGTAAAACACAGATGAAGGGGCGGATGCTTATTCTCATCTCCAGCTTTGCGATGATCCGAAGTTCAAAGTTCAATAATAATCCTTGCGCGCTAAGTCAAGTTTCTGATACCGCCCGCTCAAATACTCACCTCTGTTTTCTGGAGAAACGACAGGCGTAGGTCTGGAACTTGATGTAATATAACGAAGCCCTTCAAGCCAGTAGGTGTACCGTGTCTAGTCGAGTTTCGAACCTTAGACAGCATACAATCATCCCGACCAAAGCTGAGTTTTCTTTTATTCAATTATTCTGATCCAGCC